>JAVDBV010020293.1:2817-19754 GCA_032619315.1 Piper longum
TTTTTTTTTTTTTGTTTTGCATAAGCTAGCATAGGGTGACCCCTCCTGAGTCATGATGTGGAAGCTGACAATCATGTTGATCTTCGAGAGAAATTTCTTTGCTCAACAATCGTGGTCTTCAAATCCAAACTTCTTTTTTTTTACTTCGTAGATTTGGGTGGAAATGCGAGAATGACAAATTTGTCTCTGCTCACATATGCAGCTCTTCTTCAGGGCATTAAGCATCTTTGGCAATTCCTTCCATGATATGGAGGTGACCTTGTTCTTTTATGATGCCTCCTACTATTTGCTAAGCTTTTTACTGCTTCTCTTTCAACATTTAAAAAGTAGTGATTTCAATTGAAGCCCCCAATTTCTTGCCCAATGTCGAGTTGGATGGCGATGTTGATGTTTGTGGTAGGTCAAACAAGTGAAGGTGAACAGATGATCCATGTCATGATTGAAATCACCTTGCTCTTCGAGTACATTTGCCAAGTACTCATCCTTGGCAATTGTGAGAAGGTACTTCAAGCTTTCACGGGTAACTGACACTTGATCATAAAAGGGCTGCTGGTACAAAATATACTTCAGATTCAAGCGACAAGACTTGAATAAGAATAATCATGATCCACTGCAACAAGTCGAATGTCTCCTCCAATGTTGCGTCACTTCCTTCCTTAGATCACTATCTTTCTGCCGAAGTTGCACATCGAGTAAAGTTTTGTTTTTTTTATATTGCATTAAATTTTTCGAATTGACTTCCTCTTGAGTTGAAGTTGTTTGGACAAAAATCTGGTCTTCCATCTTTTCTTTATCGAGTTCCTTTTCTTTGTAAAGTCTTGCATTTTGATCATTTTGAACTTCAAACTTTTGCATATGTGGAGATGTAGGGAATCCTTTCTTCACTTCTTTAGGGGAAGCAAGTGACATCTGCATGTCTTTGACTTTATCCATTTGGACATCCATTTCCTCTCCTTATTTCTCTTTTCCTTTATGAGACATCATTAGTGAAGATAAGTGAATTATTGTCTTCACAATGGCACTTGAATCTTTATACTTGATCTCACCTTTGTCAAGCAACTCTTAGATTTTTTCCATCAAGTTTTGACATCTCACTGTCGGAAATGCTAACCTCTTGTGAAACCAACAAAAGTTTTCTTTCTTCTCATTTTCTTGCTTCACCAGATTTTTTGGAGTCCATAGGCGTGATCTTTCCTTTGCCCTTCAACACGTCGAATCATATCTCAGTATCTCTAATGTTGAAGATGAAATTTTCTATATTTCTCCATTAATGTCGTTGTCGAGGTTCTAAAGGAGGTTCTCAAGGCGCTTCTCTTAGATTTTCACTTTCATTTTTCATTTTCGTTTGCCACTCATGATTCATATGACTAAGCTTGGTGACCGCATTGCTTGAGGCTCCTTCATTCTTTATTGAAGTCGAAATTCTATTGAGTTCCTCATAAATGAGCACTCTTTCAAAGTGTTCTTCAAATGTATTGCGTTGTGCAACACTTAAATACCATGCAGGTGATCCAGCATTCATCACATATATCTTCACAAGTTCTTTGATATCAGGAGTTTCTTTTATTTCAGATGACAGACTTCTGAATCTTTTTACACATATAGCAAATTCTTCATCTGGCTCTCTTAGCCCTTGCCTTAAATGCTCAATCTTTATCGGGATCTCCATTGACTAAGATGGTTGTGAACTGCTCGATGAGTTCTTCCCATGAACTGATCGATTTGGCTTGACGGTTGTTGAACCATCCTAAGGCATTGCCACTAAGAGATGCTTGAAATTGTTGTAGCTTTAGATTTTCATTTGTCGAGATTGATCCGCACTCAATCTTGAAGATTGTGATGTGATCTTCAAGGTTGCCATCTCCATCAAACTTTGTAAAGGTAGGATGCTTGCACTTCACATGAAACACTTTCATGTCAGAGGTGCTTTGTCACTTCAGTTGATTCTTTGTCTTTCTTTCCAATCAAAGTAGTGATCAGTGTGGCTTGTGCATCCATTTCGGCTTTCAACCTTTCATAACAAAAGTTTGACATTGTGGCTACTAACATGGTTGGCAACTGGGCTTGTGGCTAGCTTGGCTGTAAATTTATAGTAGGAACTAACATTTGGCTTGTTGGCATTGCTGACGACACCACTTAGATGGGCACCGTGGTTGCGATTAACGATGGAAACACCATAGAAGGTGGTTGTTTGGAGCATGTAGAGTCATACCACTAATACTTATATTGCGGCTAATAGTGCAGTGGCTATGGAAGCCATGCTAAGTGAGCAAACAGACAAGGCTTGCTCCTACTTGGTTTTTGTAGCTGGTTGTGTTGCGCCCAAATCTGTTTGGGCGGTGAAGTTGATGTTGTAGATGTTTGGTAGATGGACTCAGTACCTCAAATCAAAGAAAATTTGTTAATTTCGTGAGGGATGTTGATTTGATCCCTAAATGTTGCGGTAGTTGTTCTTGTAGCTGGGAGTGAAATTCATACAATCGGATTTGCAAAGGTTGAAGACATTTTTCTGGCCTCCACGGGTTGGTTCGTTTTTTGACATTGTGTGGGATGGTCATCTTTTCTTTTCTACGAGCTTCCAGTTGCTGCACTAGCTTGTTTCATTTGGACAAGCACTTGTTGCATCATATCCTTGATTTGGCGGAGTCCTTCTTCAATAACTTGATTCAATACTGTTCCTCCACTTAGCTGATTTGTTGGCATCAAAAGTACTTGTCCGGCTTTTGACGGCTGGTTCATTTCTTCATTGCTTCTTGGACTTTAGTTGTTTTCTCCTCGTCTCATCATGCTTCTGCTTGGAGTGATTTTTTCTTCATTTCCCTCGTTGAGCACTACTTTGAGCTGTTGGATTCTTTTGCATACAATTCCCACTATGTACTAGATTGCTTCCATGTTTTCTTCAAACTCTCTTTGCCTTTCTTCAGTTGATGTACATGGATATTCTTCATTAACACTCCTTTGTCGTGAAGCATTCCTCGTCTCCAGCACCATTCTTTTTTCTCGCACAAACTTCTTCATACAACATTTCTTCCTTTTGGCTGGTCCCTAGTGGAGTCGCCAAAGTATGTTCAGGCGTAGGATTGTCGCCCCCACGATTTAGTCTTCACTTCAGGTTGAATGAATGGCTTTGGTGGGACCAACGTAGCCCTTGCTACACAAAGAAATCATGTGAGTTAAAAAATAAATAAAATGTCGCGAACGAAGAATAAACACCCAAGATTTTTATGTGGTTCATTACGGTTTAGCTCAAATTCCTAAGACAGTCCACGATGAGATTGGTAGTCATAATCTATTATTTCTTATTTCATTTTACACTTTACATAAAATAGTAAATTTTGCCTCTTTTTGAATTGATCTATCTTTGAGAATTTCAACTCCAATGTTTTGGTTCATTCCCTTCTTATCATTAAATCTTTAAAATAACCTCATCCAAAAATGGTGAGTAGAAAGTATCATCTCAATCCAAAGTTGGCAATGCCTTCAAATTATTTTTTGGAATGATAATTACCTAAACCAGACCAATTTGGGTTGGTTTAAGGTAGAATAAATGCTAGACTGGGTTGGGTGGCATTATGAGGCTTTTGGATATTTTTTGGTATGTCGAGCTGCAGGTTGCACATGGTGCACCAGTTCAAATCTAGGTCATGGGTTGCAAACGTGGCCAAGCTTCGTGGTCACAGTCCAGGTCTATTCGGATCCAATCAGATCATGAAGCAGCAGGATGTGGTTGCAGACACTGGCAGAACAAGTGGACGAGATCAATAGTCGATGGACCCGGCTGCGACAGTGGTGCAGCGCCAACTTCAAGGCTCCGACGACTAAGGCTGGCAGAGATCCCCCAAGACAATTTATCTCCAACTGATGAGTATCTTGACATTGGTTCAGCAGTATGTGGCGACGCTGGATGGCGGTGACAATGCTGGAAAGTTTCGGCAGAACTATTTTTTGGCCGAGATCTATCGCTGTTTTTTGGCAACGGTGGGGGCTTAATGGGGCTGTACATGATTTGTGTTTGTCCCCGGAAATAGGGGAGATCTATTCGAGGTGGCGGCTTGTCCTGCGATGTCTCCGGTTGGTTGGGCGAAGGGCGTGAAGATCCTTGTGTTGCTCTCACTCTGCTCCGGTGGACCTCTTTTGGGTGACTTTTCCGGCAACAGTGGTTTCCTCTTTGATGGATCTTGGTCAGGCTTTGTTATCGGTGTTGAGGTGAGTCCTGTGGAAGTCTCACTTTGGCCGAAGACGACCTAGGCTGGCAGGATGAAGGGCCCAAAGTTGGTCGCTTTTATGCACTTTTCTACTTTGCTACTTCGGTGGACCTCTCTTGGGTTGTTTTCCGGCAACTAGTGGTTCTTCCAGCAGAGGATCTCGGTCGGGCTTTATTCTCAGTGTTGGGGGAGTTTGGGGGAAGTATCGGTGTGGCTAGCAATGGCCTGAGCTGACCTGATTGAGGTCGGGAAGATGGCGGCTTCAGGTTCTACCCATCTTCAATGATGGCCTTCTCTTTGCTTTTTCGGCGATGTAGGGCTTCTCCGATTGTGGATCTCGACTTGGTTGTGTCGGCGGTGTTAAGGAGAGTCTAATGAAAGCGGTGGCGTGGCCGGCATAGCCTTAGCTGGTAGGACAGTAGGCCTAAAGTTAAATATAAATAACTTGCAAAACATTAAGGAAACACTTCATGACTATTTCACTGGCCACGATGAGGATCTCCTGTGGTGGTCAGCCAAATAATGTCGGGAGCACTTCAAACTGTGATCTAGTGGGCTTGGGGGTCGTCGTAAATAGATCCCCGAAGAGGAGCTCCTCCCCTTCCTTCTTCTGCTTCTTTCTTCAAGTCTTCTTCTCTTTTTTTTTTCTTTCAACGTACGAGCGCCCTTTTCTTTTATCGTTTGGGTGTTTATAGACATTCGGGGGAATTTCTTAGTTCCATAATTCGAACCCTCAAATTAGACCTTCTCAACTTCATATCTTCATCTCTTGGTTGGTTTTGTATTTGATGGCTTGAAATTTTCACTGGTCTTCTTTTATCCGCTCCTTTTGCTTATCTTTTTTCTTAGATTTTAGAACCATCGTAAACTTTTTCTAAGATAGCTAATTGTGGAGGCATAAACTTGACTAGGGGTTCGATCACTTTAGTTCAATCACATGGTTTAGACGAACATATATATGAACGAAATCGTTATAATTAGGTGAGAGGAGAAAAGGCTTAAAATAACCTTTTTTCTATAATATCATAATTTTTTATGATATTTCTAGAATTTTCATGTATTGTAAAAAAATTAAGTTTTTTCCATGATTTAAAAAACTTAAAGTAAACTATAAATTAAATTAGGTAGCAAAAAGTAGAGAAACCAAAAGTTTCTCCACATATTTAGATATTTAAATGTCACGGAGAAAAATAAAAAAAATTAATAGATATTTATTTATAAACTTAAAAATAATATTATATTATTTCTCTACCATTTTAATAATAGTCGAGAAGGTGAGAAAAAGTATGGTAAAAAGAGAAACATTTTTCTACTGGTTTTTTTTTTGAGGGATGGAAAAAAATGTTTTTTTTTTTTTTTTTGTAGTGATGATTGATATCAAACTACCAAAGAAATCTTATAATTGGTGGTTATGGTATCACCCAAATCTCCTCCTTTCCAATGAGATTTTATTCTGTTTCACAAGTTCCCTTAATTGAATTATCAGTATATATTTTTAAATTGGTAGACAAACCTTCTTTATCGTATAAAACAACATTTATGCAGGACTTGGTCCCGGCAGCCCTAGACACAACTGCAATAACAGTAGAGTGGGCAATGACCGAGCTTTTACAGAACACAGAAATCATGGACAAAGTCCGAGAAGAACTGGACAGAGTAGTTGGACGGGGCAACCTCGTAGAAGAGTTGAATCTGTCCGAGTTACACTACCTCAATGCAGTACTGAAGGAGGTGTTGCGGTTGCATCCACCGGCGCCGCTCCTCATCCCGAGGGCTGCCAGCAGGGCGTGCACGGTTGGAGGATATCGGATGCCATTCGGCCCTGGCACCCAACTAGTGGTGAACGCTTGGGCAATCCACCGGGATGCCACCTTATGGGATGATCCGTACCGTTTCCGTCCGGAGAGGTTCATCGGACGAACATCAGGCAGCTGGGTGCACAGTGGCAGTGACTTTACCTACTTTCCATTTGGGTCCGGGAGAAGGATGTGTCCGGGGATTAGGGTTGCGGAAATAATGGTCAAATACTTGCTTGCCTCATTTCTGCATTCTTTTGATTGGAAACTCCCAAGTGGATGTGAACTTGATTGTTCAGAAAGGTTCGGAATTCTACTGCGTAAGGCTGTTCCATTAGCAGTCATTCCAACCCGAAGGATACCAAATGAAGAAGCACTTGTTGGCTTAACCAAATGAGACGATATAATCTTGCGAAGGACTATCATGCTGGGTAAGATATAATGTATAATGATATGGTCGTCATAATAAAGTGTCAGTATAATGTTCTATTGAAAATTAAGGCTTGCAGTACTATATATATATATCCATGAATCTTTATAATTTTGTATGTCATGTTTGGAAGGAGGTTCAAAAACATTTGGAAAAATTAACGTATAAAATTTTATTTTATTCTTGCGTAGAAAAATTTTTATATAAATTATTTGATTAATTAGTCACCAGTGTTACATAGGGGTGGTATAGACGACCAAAGGCACAAAGATAACATGAGTCTAGTGTGATGTCCGTTAATTTGAAGAGTGCACATGTCTTCCATATTGTCCACTTCTCGACATTTATCACTAATATCAATGTTTGTACATTATAGATAAATGGAGAAATGGACAGACAAGCAGGCAATGTCGTTAATATCATAAATAAATAATTGTATCAAATATGATTATATGTATATATAAGCGGCTCGTTTTCTATTTCATTCTAACCATATAGAAAAATTCAATGGTTATTTTAAATTTTTCCTTCTCTCACTTTTTGCCTACATCTTTGGTTCACAATTTCAAATGCCTCTATTTTCTACCTTCCTCTTTTCCTCGTGCTCTTCCTTGGTTTCTTCCTTAGTTGAGGTCTTCTTTCCCCTGAATCACCTTCATTTTGAGATGCAACTTTATGTAAATTTAAAATGTATTCGCAAGTGCGTAAATCGATACATAATATAACAAAGGCGTATGAGGTCGAAAACACAGAGACTTAGATGTACACGAAAAAAAATTAAATCAATTTTAATTAAAATTTGGTTGTCCGAATCTCCATGAAAAAAATACTATTTTCACATCGAGTTAATCTAACTTTAAATCATGCATGGCCACCATAGCTAATAAAACTCAAATAGATATGTGTTTTACTACCGATGAGGGATTTCATTATAATTATCCCCTTTCTTTTGAGCATATCCTTGCTACTAACCGGGGCTTAAACATGTCCTCATCTTTTTCAATAAAGCTTCTTTACATTGAAAACCACTAATTCAAAAAGTCTTTTCAAAGCTATTGTCTTTGTTTTCTTACTATTTATTCTTTCCATGTAAAAAGTTGGATCACTACCTTTAATCAACAATGCATAAGCGACAACATCACGAAACCCAAGTTTTGCCAAAGACTTTATGACCTCCCGAATTTTGACTAAAATGTACATTATTAATGATTGATCAACATGTTTAGATTGATTATCACTAAAGATTACCTCATCATGAGATGGTCCAATATATTCCACCTCAACTAGATCCTTTGAAGATATCACCATATCTCGTAGTTCAGCCTGCACCATTGTCCTTCCGACATTTCTTTCTTGTACTTTCTCCTTCTTTAACCAATTTGACTTCAACATCCACTCCTCATTGAACACAATATCCTTGCTAATTATAACCGTATGTAAAGTTGGATCTTATAACTTAGAGCCCTTAACTTTCTTAAACCCAAGAAAGATGCACTCCTTTGACTTGGAGTCTAGCTTGGATTGTTGTGAATATTATATGAGGCACTTTCCCCGGCATACGGAAATTCCACATGGCTTCTATATCGGGAGGGGGGGGTGTAGACTTTCAAAACCAAACGAGACAAAAAGGAACATAGGAATTAGCATGGACAACTAAATATTCTCAAACCAGAATAGTTTGTTCACACATATTCTCGTCATCTAGTGCAGTATCTGATGATCTATTGGTGATAAAAGAGGACATATTCATTACTTCTGCCCAGAATACCTTGCTCAAGTCACCATTCAACCTCATATATCTAGCTCATCTAACATTCTATTTATCCTTTCTGCCCTGTTGTAGTAGAGTGTCTTATAGCACCATTTACCTTGAAGAAAATAGAAATCTTCAAACTCTTTGGACTTATATTCTCCTCCGTTGTTAGACTACAAATTTTTGTACTTGCTCCCTATCTAAGTCTCTACCTTGACCTTCCACTCCTTGAATTTTGTGAAGGCCTTGTGCTTATGTCTCAAGAAATTGACCCAAGCTTTTGAAAGAAATCGCTAATGAAGGTGATGAAGTAGATAGCACCCCCATGTGATTTAACCGGAGAGGGACACCACACATGTATGAACATAGTCCAAAATATGTTCACAACTATGAAAATTAGTTTTAAAGTGCACCTTTGTTTGTTAACCTAGCACACATTACTTGCAAAGATCAAGACTTCATGTCTTTTACCCCTTTAGCAAATTCCACTTTTGAAGCTCCATCATGCCCTTCTCACCCATATAACCAAATTACGTATGTTAAAGTATTGCATTATCATTATCCACATCCGACTGAGATGACATTGTGACCCCATCAATGACGATAGTAAATTTGTCTTTTCAACACTTTCATAACTACCATGACACCTTCAACAATTTCATGACTGCAGTGCTCAGAGTAATCTTGCAACCAATTGCATCCAAGCTACCTAATGAGATCATGTTCTTCCTCAACTCAGGCATATATCACACCTGAGTCAATGTCTGAATTGTTCAATCAAACATCTTGATTTTCATTATGCCAATACACTCGTTATTACATAAAACTTCATTTTCCCTCTAAACAGAACCTTCATCAAAAGGCTTATACTCATGGAACTAATGTCTGTTAGGGCTCATGTGAAAAAGCACCCGGAGTCAATACCCAAGAATTAGAAAAAGCACTTATCTCAACTAAGACATGAAGGAGATCATTATTGTTATCGTCATGTTTAGCAAATCTAGCTTGATCATTGTTGTTGTTGTCTTGTCATTTTTCAAACACTTCCGTCCTCTTCTTACATTTTTTCTTGAATTGGTCTTCCTTCTTGCAATAAAAGCATAACAATTTGTTTTTGCCCCGTGACTTCGATCTTGATATACTCTTATTCCTTTGTTATAAGACCTGCCTTTGTATCTGCCTGTTGCGTCTGCATGTACGTTGTTGTTCGCTTCCCTTCCAAACTCTATGTTATCGTTGCGTATGAGTTCATATGATAGCAAAGCTGCCACAACATCTTCATTAGTAATTAAATCCCTCTTATACAAGAGCAATAAGTAGTAAGGTTTTATCATCATCTTCAAAGTCAACAATTAATAAGTTTGTCACCGCCTTGTTGAACCTGTTAAGGTGAGTTTGCAAAGAATTAAAATCATCTAACTTCATGGATTATAGTTGTTTTTTGAAGTACCGCTTATTGGTTGAAGATTATGTCATATAGAAGATCTCCAATGTTACCCAAAAGTCCAGAGGTGACTTTATTTGAAGTAAAGGATAGACAATATTATTAACTAAATTTAGCCTAATTGCCTCACATGCCCTTGACTCCAATTCCTCCCAATCATTGTCGCTCGTGGTCTCAGGCTTCTACTTTTTACCATGAAGAGCTCTGAGAGTTTTTTATCGTGAGAACAAATCAAGCATCCTTCCTTACCATAAGACAAAAATGTTTTGTCGTTGAATTTCTCTATATCATACTTGATATTTTTCAACTTGATGTTCATTAGAATACCCACCAATTACAGTTCGATATTAGTTTGTTGTGTCTGAAACTTGTTAGAGTATGCAGCAATAACAAACTAAAAGTAATGAAACCAAATAATCAAGAAATAATCAAAAGCACTATACAGAAATTAAGAGAGAACACACTAGAAATTAATGTAGATAACAAGCAGTACAATCTACTACAGAGGAGTAATTCCACTTTGAAAAAGATCAAAATAATTAAAAATTTTCAATATCTCACACTCTCTCACACCCTAGAAGATATAGCTGCCTCTACACTCAGCACTGTCTTTCTGATAGCAATTTATTGTGTGTGTTGTTTGGACACCAAGACGAAATACAATATTTATAGGTGAAGAAAACACTCAAGGATGAGTTTAAAAGACTTCCTCATTTTCCTTTATCTGCTACATCTTCCTATGTCCTCTTCATAATCCTCCTTGCACTTGTCTTCCTCCATGCACCGAGAGTCTGAAACATTCACATCGGCCCAGACATGATCCCTATCATATAAACCACGGTTTTGGTAATGGAGCACACAATAAAACAATCTTACATGCAAAAACCTAATTAATAGAATATGACAGCTTCATAAATATTTTACTTTTGTTTCACACAACTTATTTGGCTTTGTATGAATTGAGGATGTGGTATTGTTGTGCACATACATAAAATAGGTATTCAAGTTAATTAGCTATTAACTGAAGACTAAGAAATAAAATTTTGTGAACAACAGAAGAATCAAATTATTTTTTACTAGGTCAAATGCAGGACTATAGCATTTGTTGGCAGCTGAGATAAATTATTTGGGTACGCCCATGGTATGTGTAGATGACTCCAAATCCAATTACGATCATGAGATTTGAGATTATTCATCATATATAAATATTATCGTTTGGATAACTATTTACATATGAACTTTTATAATAATAAGTACTAAAGCCAGCTGCCATTGATCAATGGTCAGCTTACAAGAGATAGATATTAGGGTTTCACTTTTGTGTTTTTTTTGCTGTTACGGAATGGCGAAGGTTAAGGGATTTATGCAATGCATTATGTCAATCATCATCCAAGATTAGGATTCCCTAGGCTTCACTCCGTGAATTCCCTGAGTAAAATTTCATGAATATATGTATTTTTACTTTATTTTATTTGACTTCCCAAGTTAACTAATAAAAATATAAAATAATATTAATTTTCTTTTATTTTAACTAATTCTGCATCATAAAGGAATGCAAAAATATATTTGTCAATTTTGGGTGTTAAAGAGAGCATCACATACTAATTTCGTATAGCCTTTTATTTATTAGAATGAAAATTAATATAAATGACTTTGTGTCGGCTTCGAGTTGATTCTACTTTATAGCTTTCTAAATATAGCCCGACTCTCAATTTGTAAGCTATGACAAAGTAACATGGATGATAATGTAGTTTATTTATTCCACCCCAATATATCAAGGTATTTTTACCTAGTTGTATCCTTCAATATTTATTTAATTCAATATTTCAATGGGACTAAAATAACAGATAATGGAATAAGTGACCAGCTGTTGCATGGTCGCACACATAGGCATTCAATGCAACTTGAGTATGACTCGGAAATCGGAATTATATATAATCAATGATACATAATTTGAAATTGTTTACAAACTTCATATATTACATCTAGAATAAGCAGAGCATGCATCACATTATTTATTGTGTTATTGTGCATTATGCATGCTTATATAGATCAATCAGACATCCCAATAGCTCATGGATAGGGCATATTTTCGGGAGCTAAGGGAGCCACCTCCACTCCGTCGCTCTTTGTTTCGCTTCCTACTGCTCCCATGCTCAACAGCTCCTTCTCCCACTCCTTCGCCGGCCCCTAAAATCAACATTTTCATAACAAATATTACAACCATTCTTTCTCCAACTGTGTTTCAGTAAAGAAGAAAGAACCATCTGATTGGATCAAGTTCAAGTTTGCCGACCCAGAAAAATTTTCCGGGTCGGACGGCCAATCTACCCAGGTTTTCACCTTTTTATAATTTCGATTGCTAGGTTGATGAAAAGGTAGACACAGGTAGATTTAGGCTTCCAAGCAGGAAAATTTTTTATGGTCGGCGGATCATGTAATGCGAACTCAATTGGATCCCACTATTTGCAATTCCTTAAGATCATAACCAAATTCTACATGTTGATAGTATTATTCACCTTCCATGAGAGATCCTGGGCCATGCAGTTGTGGACCATCTCAGTATATGCAGGAGTTCCATATACATTGAGTGCCCTTTCAACACCATTGGCTACTGCAGTCACATCCAAAGGATCCACAGCATCACACTAAAAGACAGAACAACAGATTTTGTGTTACAGAATTGTAAAGTTAAAGAGGAAAAATAAAATTTGGTTTTGAGGATAGTTTACATCAACATTGAAAGCCCCCATCTGGAATCCAGTGTAGCCATCCTTCACAGTGTCTACTAAGCCTCCAACGGAGGACACTAAGCATATCTGCGCCAAGCACAAAGTTTAAAAGGGATTAAACAAATGTACAAAGATTTATAAGCTCGTGAGATAGAAATGTATGAGTAGATTGATACAGTTCCATATCTCATTGCTTGCAGCTGGATTAGTCCACATGGTTCAAATCGACTTGTGATGACCATCACATCTGCTCCAGCTATGATCTTGTGGGAAAGGGCTTTATTGAACTTGGGCAATCCTCTTGCTTTAGTTGGATACATGACCTCCAGCTGCTCCAGCTGCTTCTCCATCTTCTTCTTACCAGTTCCCTACAAAGATTTCAAGTAATCATTGGTAGTAAACCAAAACTAAAGATAAAATGGTATTCACTATTCATAAAGATGGCTTTTTTTTAACTTACAAGAACAACAATCTGTACATTCTCTTGGATAAACTTGGGAATAGCAGCCATGAAAATGTCAGATCCTTTCTGTTCTTCTAGCCTCCCAATGAAGGCCAAGAGTGGGATGTTACGATCCACTGGCAACCCAAGTTCTGCTTGCAGCATTTCTTTCAAGGCTAGCTTTGCATGTAGCACCTGATGAACAATATACATGACCACCATGGTTTGTAAAAATATTATGTAAAACTAAATTGATCGAGAAACGACTCACTGTTGAAGCATCATATTTCACGTCAATGTATCTATCAGTTGCTGGGTTCCACTCTTGTTCATCCATTCCATTGGTTATTCCCTTAATGGCGCCCTTCTCTTGGATGGCGCCATGCAGCTCCACTCCTCTTGCAGCGCTTAAGACAAGTTCAAGAGCATAGTTTGGACTCACTGTGAAAAGCTTATCACACTGAGCAATACCAGCCTTCATCCAATTGATCTTGGTTCCTTTCACAGGCTTGTCATGACTACAAAACATGTTCAATGATTAATTTTGATGAACAGCTGAAAGATTGATTTGAATCATGGTTTAAAAACCAATACCCATCAATGAATTCAAATGAACTTTTGAAATGGTCAGGAAGGTTGAGGAGGGAATAGTCCGAAAAAGGGAACCGGCCTTGGTAAGACATGTTGTGTATGCAAAATGCAACCTTCAAAGCCATCAGAAAGCTCAGTTTATAGGGTAATTGAAATTAGATTTATAGCTCACTAAGTGTTAATAATTAACCAAGAAACAATGTTCAAAGGGGAGACTACCTTGGCATTCTTATAAACTCCTCTAGACTGGTACATACATTTTAAGTAGCAGGGGAGCAGAGCAGTGTGCCAGTCATTAGCAACAAACACCACATTTTCTCCTGCATTTAGATATTCATTTTCACATTTAAAATCAATAAACTAGCTACCCAATTGATCACAATCAACACAGTCACAAGAACACTACAGAATGATCTTTGGTACCATAGGGCCCAGAGAAGTATTTGCTGCAATTCAGATTCAGAAGAAGTGGAGCCAATAGTGCTGCCTGATTAGACGTAATTGCAATGGTTAGACAGGGCAAAAATGTTACAATTCTGATGTTTTTATTTTCTGGGTATTTGATGAAATTTCATTATAGAACAACTAGGGACAGCTCTCACCTGGCACAGAAGGCTAAATCTCATCTGATTATCTGCGTAGTCCTCCCCAGCGTTGGTTCCATAGAGCTTTGATCCTGTTTTACCCCACACCTGCATTTCCCTTGTAGAAATGAAAAATAGGGCTCTTTCTTTTTTAATAAGCAATTTTATTCCGTGTAGAAGATTTTTATAAAAAAAAAAGGCAATACCCAAATTTACCCCAAGAAGACAAATAAATCTAACGAACAAAATCATCGATAAGAACTGACAAAAAATAAAAAATAATTCAAGGCATAAGATCAAACTTGCCAATTAAATCACTAATGAACCTTTTGCATTAAATTTCAGAAGAAACGTTTCGATGCTTAAAAGTTCTTGAATTTCTTTCAATCCAAATATGTTATATATGATTAGAACAAGCAGAAAAAAGATAGAACTATTGCATTTGTGATAGGTTTACCCGGGCAAGAAATAGTTCGTTATCAACAAACACACGGTCTACTCCTCTCTTGTGGCAGTGGAAGAATCTCAGAGTCTCAACTCTGTCGCCAACTTTTACCTACGAAACAAATTGTCGTCAAGAACAAACAAAGATTGTCTACAAATTATTCCATTGAACTTAGAACAGAACATTAAACAATGAATCCACCTCTGCAACAACTCTAGTATCCCATGCATCCATGTACTGATCATAGCGTGGTGCAACTGCCATGACCCTGTGTCCGTAGGCCTGCAATAAGCATACACATGAACATGCATCACATTGTAAAACAAGGTGATGCAGATTACCCTTTATTATGCACAAAACTATAAATTGATATTGTATATATATATTCCAATTTACCGCCATGGCAGCAGGAAGGCCACCAAGAACAGAACCAAGTCCTCCTGTGGTGCTCCATGGTTCCATTTCTGCACACACATAGACTATGTTCATCCCTGCAGATTCACATACTACCACCGGACTTCCTGTTCTTCCATTTTCTGGCCTTTTACTTGAACCTTGTCTGCTTATAATTCTGGGTTTTTGTTTGAGGCTTAGTGAGTCCACATTGTTGAACGTCCTCAACCCATGATGGGACATGGCCGAATCCCTTAAGTTTCCAACACCATTTGATCTGAACACTTTGGCCTCTGAGTCGCAGTTGAGCAGGCCTGCTCTGGGTGAGATCTGGGTTGCACTCACACTTGCCATTTAGATTACTTTCTGCAAATTAGGACACACATTGCAAGAGTTATTAATCAAAACTACATCAATGCTGTTTGTGGAAGGAAGGCCAACCTGGAGAAGACAACCTCAAGAACATATGCAAGAGGATAGATGTAGGTCGTAAGCCGAAGAATCTGAGATATGGAAAGAAAGGAAGAAGCAAGGTTGAGATATATATGCCTAGCTCCAAGTTTCAAATGTAGAAGAAAGAGGTGGCTTGTGGTATGGACTAAGGTGCATTGTTCTACATGAAGTGGATTCATTGGCTAAAATGATCCATCAAAGAACAGAATTTGTGCATTGAAACTTTCACGGAAATTTTCTTTGAACCGTAAATCTTGCTTGGTTTTGCGAATTGTGCACGGGAAGAGATGATGACAAGCAACAACTCGGAATTGGACGCCTTATGATATGGATGCCAATAGTTCTCGAGTGTAATGCAACTTTCCTACTTACCATAACAGGCATCTGATAATGCTGTGAGCTTGTAAACCACTTGGAAAGGATCCAACTCAACTGACATTTCATTTGATTTTCATCATGGAAACTCAAGATTGATGAATCTTGTTTGGTTTTGGGTTGTGTGTACTCTTTTGGGAAATCGATTCTTCTCCCTAGCTTTTAGAAAATCAGTTGGCTAGTGGAAGCAAACTAGGATGTCATAAAAAATATATCAGATGGAAGTAGACATAAAAATTGATACTTGCATTGTTTTCTGGATAGCAGGTGACTCATCATCTATAAAAATCCAACGATGCAAGTGACAGAGTATAAACAAGCGTGAAAATCTGTTTGCAATAATATTTCTGAACGATATCAGCTAGCAGTGAAAGTAAAGTAGAATCCAGCTTGTTCCCAACGATGTAATGGAAGATTATTACATTTGCATTACCTCTATGTTCTGAATAGTTTTGTGCCATTCAAGTTGAATCAGGTACTTAACCAATCAAAACTTGCAACATTGGTTCTTCACGGTGGTGTGTTTAATTGTCACCGAAATCTCCTCCAGTGGGGAAAAAATGTTGGTGCCAATAGATTTACAGGTCCATTTTTTAAAAACTTTACAAGATTTCGATTTGTTTAATTTGGTTGCTTTTGGGCCACACCTCTCATATTTGTTCTGGATCATGGTATTCTTTCTAGCTATGCCACTCTCTATCATGCTGTGTCTAGGAATGTATCAAGCCCTGAGGAATTAAGAGCCCAATCATTAATGTAAGTTAAGCCTGCGTCAAAGCTACTTCGTATATTCTGATTAATATATGAATAAAACGGGCACGCTTGGCTTCTATAACATGGACACACAACTGACTCGGCTAGTTAAGTACACAAGTGTAACGACCCGCCCGAACCGAGCCCGGGTGTTACTGAGAAATGAATCATAACATGAAAATAAATTTAGAAAATAATTAATCATTAATTAATTAATTAATTAAAATAAATAAATATAAACGACAATAATATTTATAAATAAATACATTATTAATTACAATAATTAGTCACATATCATTTCTCATAGTCAACAAATATATAAATAATAACAAATTATAATTCAAGAAATAAATAAATAAATAATAAAATAATTAATAAATAAATAAAAATACTCATAACATCCAAACATGCTAACTAATGTGAATATGCATCTTAACTAATGAAAAAGGTTCTCGAATTACCAAAAATGGTCGAAAACGGCTGAATACGAGCTGAACCAGATCAAATAAGGTTGAACCAAACCAAATCGGATTATTTGAAC
>JAVDBV010020328.1:3692-22691 GCA_032619315.1 Piper longum
TTATATGTTGTGTTTATATGTGTTCAAATCCTAAAACATGGGCATGGATGTGTACTGTTAAACAATTCGTATAATATTATATGTTGTGTTTATATGTGTTCAAATCCTAAAACATGGGCATGGATGTGTACTGTTAAACAATTCGTATAATATTATATGTTGTGTTTATATGTGTTCAAATCCTAAAACATGGGCATGGATGTGTACTGTTAAACAATTCGTATAATATTATATGTTGTGTTTATATGTGTTCAAATCCTAAAACATGGGCATGGATGTGTACTGTTAAACAATTCGTATAATATTATATGTTGTGTTTATATGTGTTCAAATCCTAAAACATGGGCATGGATGTGTACTGTTAAACAATTCGTATAATATTATATGTTGTGTTTATATGTGTTCAAATCCTAAAACATGGGCATGGATGTGTACTGTTAAACAATTCGTATAATATTATATGTTGTGTTTATATGTGTTCAAATCCTAAAACATGGGCATGGATGTGTACTGTTAAACAATTCGTATAATATTATATGTTGTGTTTATATGTGTTCAAATCCTAAAACATGGGCATGGATGTGTACTGTTAAACAATTCGTATAATATTATATGTTGTGTTTATATGTGTTCAAATCCTAAAACATGGGCATGGATGTGTACTGTTAAACAATTCGTATAATATTATATGTTGTGTTTATATGTGTTCAAATCCTAAAACATGGGCATGGATGTGTACTGTTAAACAATTCATTCAAGTGATGCTTCAGAGCTTGTCGGAAGCCAACATTATGATGGCTCTAAATAAAATGATAGTTGCTTAATTAGAGGCTTTGATTCATTAGTTTGTAGATATTTGATTGGAATCCAAATTTGCAACACGTAGTTTTATAGTCGTGCTCTTGAGCCCCATCCACAGATTTGCTCCTTTTTATTCAGTAGACTTGTAAAACACTTGAAGACAAAACACCCTCCAAGTAAATTGCCTTTTGGCAATTTTTAAGAAGTTTTTTTTATGAACCCTCTTCGAATGAAAAAAGAAAAAAACTACTGAACGTACCGAAACAAGATAAATAAATATAAGTAATTTGTGAATTATTATTATTTTTGGGTTGCAGTGACATATCAATTGTTGACATGTCTTAATTTTTTTTAGATAATGCATGGGCTTGACGCCGGATGCGGA
Organism: Piper longum; assembly: GCA_032619315.1. NCBI lineage: Eukaryota > Viridiplantae > Streptophyta > Magnoliopsida > Piperales > Piperaceae > Piper > Piper longum. Next base: position 4,879 of record JAVDBV010020328.1, read on the forward strand.
TTCGGGTATTTGTATTTTCAGGTCATGGATGTGGGCTTTGAAGATGCATGACTTGGGCTTGAAACAATGGACACAACTTCATATGTTGCGGCCTGTGGCATTTACTAGTTTTTCACTGTTATTTTAGCCGAGGATTTGAAAATTAGATTAGGTTTCGTGAGTTCTATTGCTCGTCCAATCAGATTAGGTTTTGTTAGTGTATAAATGAGATATATGAGTTTTTAGTTATATTAGCCAGGGTCTTAGGACAAGATCTAGGATGTTAAAGTGTTTAGTATCCATTTGGGTTTTTATAAGGTACTCCTTTTGCATGCAATATATGGATTTTTTACTATGAGATAGCCCTTGTAAACCCAGTTTGATTTGAGTCTCCAATCGAGTTCGTGGTTTGTAAGCTCATTTAACTCCCTTGTCTTGATTTCCGTTTATAGTTATTTTTAGGTTTCAAGTTAGTTTCGACTTTTATCGGACTCAATATATAGGGTTTGGGTAGCATGGGAGCGACCCCAAAAAATTTTCCTGGGGTTGCACCCAATCTGGATCGTCTGATAATAAGGACGGTCCATATTTACCCTAACCCTAAACCCCCCTCCTCTCATGCGCTGCCGCCGTCGCCGCACTATCGCGTGACCCCGCCTCCACAGCTGTCGTCGCTCACTGCCACCTCCTCCCCGACCCCACTCGTGCCGGGTCGTGCCGGGTCACCTCACCACACCCCCCCCCCCCCTATCCCGCCCGGCCGAGCTCTCACCGCCACTCGCCCCTCCCCCCACCTGCACCGTCGTGCCCCCTCGGAACTCGACAACGCCGTGCGCCCCATCACGTCCTCCCCCGCGCCCCCTCCTGCCCGCGCCTGCAGCCGCCTGCCCACTGGCTCCACTGTACCCCCTCGCAATCCCGCCCGTCAAAGAGTAGCCAAAAGAGTCATGAGGTATCTTTAAAGAATAAAATATTGCATGCTTACTTATCAGAAGTCAGATCAACTTAAGATCATTGGGTATTCTAATTCTAATTTTGCTGGATGTCAAGATAGTTATCGATCCACTTCTGGCTATGTCTACCAGTTTGCTGGAGGAGCTATTTCTTAGAGGAGTGCTAAGCAGATACTCATAGCTTCTTCGACCATGGTAGCTGAATTTATAACTTGTTATGAGCAATCCAATCATGGAATTTGGTTACAAAATTTTGTCATAGGGCTTCGCATTGTTGATAATATTAAAAGACCACTTAAGTTATTTTGTAACAATCAATCTGCAGTATCTAAATGAAAATATATAGAGATCAAGTTCCTTGTTGTGAAAAAAAGATTTCAGAGTGGTAAAAATTTTTATAGGGTATATTGGGACAAACTCTATGGTTGCAGATCCACTTACTAAAAGTTTACCGTCTAAAGTCTTTCATGAGCATATTGCTCATATTAATATTGTATCATTTGATGATATGCTACTTTAGTGAGAGTTTGTATTTGGATTAAGGTTCACTCTCTATTTTTTGGCAATCTCATAAGGTTGGACCAATTGAAAATAGGCATATTTAGATCAAATTACATGTAATTTTTATGCTGCACATCCATACTTAATCTATGTTATTTAATTATGTTGATGTATGTGACCATAGATAAGTTTAGTTCTTATAAATATAACGAAGATCGTATTGATCCTATATTAATATTAATTAATGGACGATATTATTACTTTATAATAATAATGTATGTTATTTTAAAGTTCATAAGATTATATACAATTATTTTGTATATATAATCTAAATGGGAGATTGTTGGATGTTGGACGTACATACATGTATATAATTGTATCATATGCTGTTATTATTAAAGTTTGGGCCTAAATTAAATTGATCTATTACAGTTACAATTAATGGGTCATTAATATTTAAAGATAAATATTGATAAATATATGTAGATATCATATATTTAAGATAAGTATAGATAAATATGTATAGATACATTTTTTGTAATCTCTAATTTATGATGGATTAAATTAAAATTATGAAAAATAAGTATAAATTATGGTCCCCAAATTCGTACAGAGTTTTTCTTTCTAATATCCAATCATATAAAAACTTTGATCTTGAAAAACTTGTGTTGAATTTGGAAGATCAAAACATCAAGAAGTCATGAATTATATTGATTTTATTGATTCAAGTACACTTCCGCTATATAACTTTATTTAGATATGAAACATAATAAAAAATATGGTTTTAAGTTTATTATTCATAAATAAAGTTACAACATGGCCTTCTTAGTCGCCGCCGACGGTGGCTCCATCCCAGCCGCCAGCTTCGGCCACTTGCTCGGCCTCACCTACTCCACCATCGACGGCAACACCACCAACGGGTTTGTTGCCGTCGAGCTCGACACGGTGAGGAACCCCGAGGTCGGTGACATGACGGCAACCGTCTTGGCCTCGACATCAACAGCGTCGTCTCCAACGTCACCGTCCCGCTCGCCCTACTCGGCATCGATCTCTCCCCGGTCGACCCCGCCAACTACACTGTCTGGGTCGAATACTCCTGCGACACCATGGGAAGGTGTACATCGCTCAGGAGCACCAACCGAGGTCAGCTCGGGCGACCATTGACAAGACCCTCGACCTGGGTCAGATCGTCGGGGACGAGGCATACTTCGGCTTCTAGGCCTCCACTGACGACACCGTTGAACTCAACCGCATCCTGTTCTGGAATCTGTCCCTGGAGATCCTGCCCGACATGGCCAAAGACCACGAGTTTCTGGTAGTCGCTGTGGCTGCGGCCGCGACCGCGGCGGCATTAGGGTGGTGGTGGGGATGTAAGAAGAGGTTGTTGTGAAAAAACGGGTAATTTTCACCAAAGATAACTAGTTCACTGTGAGAACTATTATCTAGATGACAAAGTAAAAATTATTGTACTAAAAAATTATCCAAAGATAAAATTCCCAGGAAAGTTGGTGGGATATGATAATCCGCTTAAAAACCAACTCCTAGACAGAATTTTATCAAGACAAGTAATATAAATAGCATAATAATTAACAAAAACTATACCCGATAGACAAGTAATATAAATAGTATAATAATTAACACAAACTATACCCGACAATAGGTATTAAATAGACACGAAAAGAAAAGAATAAACACAAGAATTTAACGAGGTTCAGTAATTGCCTACGTCGTCGGACACTTCCAAAATAATATTTCATTAAAGAGAAATATTACAAAAAGAGAAAAAACTACCGATGGTAGAAAAGACAATTACTACTGGTAAAAAAAGAAGTGGGTAACTCGGGATTACCCTTGAGATGATTTAAACTTGAGGGAGGAAGGTCCCTTTTATATGGAGGTGAAGAAGTTCTTTAGGGAGAACGTGAAGGGGATGGACGACTTCCTCACCGAGCTCGTCGGTAAGTCCTCCTACTAAAACAACTGTATGTGATATGTGTATATACTAATTTTGCTTCGCTTCTCTTTTATGGTCGTCTGGGTTGAAGATTTGCGAGTGCAAGTGTTGGTTGATTCCATGCATTTGAAATACATGCAAGGTGTAATCATCCTTTCCTGTGTTTGATGAAGCGGAAGCTTAACATTTTGTGAATCTTGTCATAATTCGGCGGTTAGGTAGCTCATAGTTTGAAGTAAAAATCTAGAGCCCAAACCATCCTGGCCAGCTAGAACAAGACGCATGAGATGATTAACTGTACAGTACATCATCCTACGCAAAATACTTTTTAGTAAGTGGAAAATTTTAATATGTTTTTAACTGACAACAATTAGAGTGGGTGCTTAACGAGCAAGAGCCGATTTCGATTCGTATTCGAGCTCGGCTCGAATAGTTCGAAGTTTGTTCGAATCGGATTCGAGATCGAACGAATTTTGAACATATATGTTCCAGCTCAACTAGAATATTTTTTACATGTTCAAACTCAACTCGAGCTAGAATAAACTTAAACTGTTTAATTTTTTCAAGCACGAACCTAGCATATTCGTGAGCTCGAAACTGACTCGATTAAAAGTCATAACTCAATTAAAAATATGAAGCTTGCTTGATTTAAACCCACAACCTTGATCAAAGGTCAATGACTTGAATACCTGCCATCTCAATTATCTCACTTCTTTGCTAGTCTATTATAAATAAATAAATATAACTAGTTACAATTAAACTTATTAGTATGTATATAATATAAAAATTATATTATTATATTATTTTATCGAGTCGAGCTACAAATCGAGTTTGAGTCGAGTTCGAATTATAACCGAGTCAAATTAAGTCGAATATGGCCTTACTCAAGTTCAGCTTGTAGGATTTGAGTTCAAATTCGAGTGTTTAAATATCGAATTTCAAGTTGAGTCGAACGTCAAATGCTCACGAACTGACTTGCTCAATTAGCAGCCCTATAACAACAGCCAACGACTTTTTTTTTTCTTTTTTTTTCAACAAAAATTGAAAAAATCAGCATCTTGAAGGTTCAAATCTTTTGTTTGGCAAAGAAAGTCTAACCTAAAAAGAGCGACGCGAATGGGATGCTTAAGCAGATTAGATCATTGATTAGAAGAATAATGTTTTTAAGTTGTACTTTTATTGTTTTCCCATGGATACGACTTATAACATTTGCGATTATCTTGTTGATTGATGGATAAATCTTAGACTAGTCCCAACGGGACTCTAATAAGAACAACTTGCGGGGGTGGAGATGGACTAGAATATAGCAAGCCTTTGAAATTTTGTAATTCAACACGTTGACTTTAAGCTAGCTGTATGCACTTAGAGGGTAACCGAAGTGTAGAAATGGTACGTAATTCGTAGAAATTAAGTTTCTTCGTTCTTTATAACAGAGTACCCGCAACGTCTTTGATAAGCAGTTTTTGGAATTTTTTTCCGTTATTTGTATGAGAAAAAAATAATTTTTACCAAAGTACGTACATGCACCTCCCCAGTTTCCCAAATTGAAAAATAATCAAATTTTTTATGTATTATTATTATATTAACATTTTATGAGGTATTACAATTATATCTCACAACAAATATTACCACCTATTGTCTTCCATCTTCTAGAACATTAAAATTTATATTTCCTATCGTCTAATATATATAAAATTTATATATGTTAATCATTAATTAAATTAGCTCTTAATTATGCAAACTCAATAGATAATTTAGTTATGGTGCAATTAACGCACAGAGTGGTGCCACACCAATGGGATGCTCCTCCTGGTCTACGACTAATGCCCAACGGCAGCCTCGACGCCTACCTCTTCGGCGACGGCGCCGGAGACGGCCACGGCCAGCCGCTCCTCTACTGGGACCAGTGCCGCAGCATCCTGGCCGGCGTGACGACCGCACTCAACTACCTGCACCACGAGTACAACGAGACTGTCGTCCACGGAGACCTAAAGACCTCCAACATCCTCGTCAACGCCGACTTCACGGCCCGCCTCGGCGACTTCGGCCTCGCCCGCGCCCCCGACAGCGACAGGATCTCCTACGCCGACGTTGGGACTGGAGGCGTCCGAGGCACCCTCGGCTACATCGCGCCAGAGTGCTTCCACTCAGTAAGGCCACCCGCGAGTCGGACGTCTCCGGCTTCGGCGCCGTCGCCCTCGAGCTGGTCTGCGGCCGCCGCCCCGCTCCGACGTTGGCCACTTCTACGTCCTCTTCAACTGGGCCTGGAGTCTGAACCGGGACGGCCGCCTCCTCGACGCCTTCAACGCCGGCGAGGCAGAGCGGCTTCTCAAGCTGGGCGACTTCTACGTCCTCGTCGACTGAGCCTGGAGTCACCATTGCCGGGGAGTTGCCCAAGAAGCAGGCGGTGGTACAGATCATAGCCGAGTGGGTGCCGTCGCAGGAGGTGGCGGTACGAAGCCGGCGTTTGTCTGGCCTGCGGCCGTCAGAATGGACGACGTCATCGACGATGAAAAGAGCTCGTCGTCCTACTGAGGAGAACAATTTATGAGCGGGGATAATCGCTACCGGCACAATTCTATGGTACTATGAATCAGTTTAAAAAATAATAAGAAGAGCATGGTCCTTTGCTAGCTAGCTAGTGTATGTGCAAAGAAATGGTATGAAAATCGTCGTTCATTCGAATTTGAGTCTGTTCATGAGGAGTTTTGTTTAGTTTTTTTTTTTCATTTGTTGAGAGCCAATGGGCCTTAATTTTTAGGAAAAAAAGTTGCAATGTTAAGGTTTGTTTGGTAATGGGTTTATACTTTATTTTATTGTGTAAGCTATTTGTTCAATGTTGTTGGCCAATACATAGGACAAGAAGACAAATTTGTGTATTTTTATGTTGCAAGCATTGTACACAAACCTCGTTTAGCTAAAGAAGATTGCCTAAATTGGGTAAGAATATTTTGGACCTGTAATCAAAGATTCTTTTATGTGATGAACGCGGGCAATATTTTCGAGAAAATGCGATGTTCTTCTTTGACAATTGCTATCACTTTTCTCCCCTACGTATCGAATCAGGAGCTTTGCATAGTCGAAGTTATTTTAGTGAGATAAAAAACAGAATGCACTGTTATGTCGGCCAAATTTATCAGAAAGCTTCAATAAAATATAAGTTACTGCATGTGTTTGACAATATTTAATTGGGATTATTCCTGGCCTACTCGAATTTATATCTATGAGGTAGTTTTTCTACGTCAGAAGATTGCAATTTATAATTTGTAGCTAGAAATATTGCAATTGTAGCATGAAAAACTTCACCAGAAGAAAGAAGGGAATAATGCCTTGAGCACGTTGAGCTTTGGAGGAGTGGGGCAATCTTTAAGGCATTGATATATATATATATATATATATAATGATAAAATGTGCTTCGATTGCAGCCAAGGCCAATTTTCTGGGCTGTTTGTTATTAAATTAATTAACAATCTGAAATGTCAAATGATGCCCATTTATCCCGAATTTTTAACACGTGAGAAACTTTCTATATTAATTCGTCAAATATTAATATGCAATGAAACTTATCTTTCACATTCCCAAGTACACTTAAAAAGAGATGTAATTTATACCATCGAGGAAGCTTAACACAAGCTATTGTGCTTAATATAAGAATATCAGCTGCTTTCAAACGTGGCCACCTGATATAGTTGTAATTTTTTTTATATCAAGAAAAATATCTTTATCGTTGGATAGCAGTTTACCACTCATTGATTGATCATACCTCCCATAGCGGATAGCCTTGGACGGCTAGTAACCAATGGCTAAAATTGGAAAGGTGCCCACCAATTACAAGGCAATTATATGGCTGACTTCAACAACGGTCGCTTGATCTTTTTAAACACAGTCTTTGGACCGAATCGAAATAACTGGACAAATTAAACTAAAAGTTTGGTTTTTCGTAAATTTTAGTTAGGTTTGGTTCAGTTTGGGCCTTGACTATATTTTTTAAATGTAGTAAATTTATTTGGAACCCAGCGTAATTATCAAAATAAACTTAATATTTAGTTCTGAAAGAACTGAATCAAAACAAACAAATCAATTTTTAATTTATTTGTAATTCATTTCATATGTTTGATATAATATCTGTGTATAGTATATTTTTTTAATATGATTATGATGGTTAAAACATGTAATAACTTTGTTTATTATATAAATAATAAATAATTTTATTATTTTTGGTTTTGAATAATCTAAACCGAATTAAACTAAAATATTTCAGTTCCGTTCATGTTTGGTTTTTGGAGAAGTTCAGGTTATGTGGCGGCGAAATTTTGCCAGCCGAACCCTATTTTGGCAATTCGGTTCAGTTCAGTTTGAAACCGAACCTATCGAATACCGTGCTTTTTTTTTTAAGGGAAACGGAAGTCACTTGATGATATTGTTGGTGTAAGGGAGCTTAACAGTGGAACAAGTGTGTTTTGAAAGGTTAGAGTTCAAATTACAAAAAACATGGCAGAAATTTAATTTAATACTCTAAAACCCCTGATGGAATACTACGTACTCCAGGCTCCAATATTTTCAGTTCACATTCTGGTTAAATATCCATGCATACACTCCAATCACTCCCAGCATGCAAGGAACGTAAGCCATCGATGATGGTACGTACTTGTTGAGACACCGAGAGACAGTCTTCACTCTTGATTTGAACGCCTTATTACGTCCAACCCATACCAGCTTCTCTGCAAACAGCAAAAGATCAGAAGTTGGATTGTTCACGCCGACCTGCCCCCATTCTCTCGATATTTCCGTGCCTCCAATGCGTGGACGGCCTTTCAACAATAAAAACACAAGGGCCAGCTTCTCCCAAATCCCACCCCCAGGGGTCTGGCGAAGACCCCCCTTGTTTCTGTGGTGGGATCATTAAACATCAAGCACACTCTTACACGCCACCACCTGAGGCTTCTCTCCAATCGTCCATATATATAAAATGAGACACCCCACTTCTTATTATCTTCTTATTCCTCGTTACATCAATCAGTTTCTTGACCACGAAGTTTTTCGTATCCATATTATCTATATGCAGCAAGGTCTGAGCGAGGCCACACCCACGCTTATTCATCTTATTTGGTGAGTGTTGAATTCATGTGTTGATCGACTCTCGTCACCACAATGGCATATTCGAATCGGATCAGCATTCCAACTTTAGAGTTCGAACGATTCAGAGTGTAACCGAACTGTATGAATAAAAACCCAAAAAATGGAGTGGATAAAGAAAGGAGTTAGGCTTGAAGATTGTAATTGGATAGGAGATTTTATAAAAACAGTTACATTAAAAAATTCTCTCTCTCTCTCTCTCTCTATATATATATATATATATATATACCCAAATCTAAAAAACATATATAATAATGGTATTAACCAAAACACTAAAACCTGAAATGGGTTATAGTATGTGCCAATGAAACCGACTAAATCAATCAGGGAGACTATCGAACTTCCATGCTTCCATGAACTTAAAAGCGAATAAATGCACATAATGTTTCTTTTCTAGCTTCCAAAATGGCGTCGCTGCTTGATGACTGCCAAACCCAGCCAAATACCCCGCCGGAGCTACGGCATCTTTTTTATATAATATCTATATCAAACTCTAAATAATCGTTAAAACTTTCAACGATGATAACCCTGTAGAGACGTGTACGTCACATTAACCTTGATCTCCCTCCACAAATAATAAGAAAGAAAAACCATTAATTTCCAATACATTGAACAACAAATACATGAAATGACTGATGGATTACTTTGAAAAAAAGAAAAAAATAAAAGACTAATGGAGAGCTAGTAATACTAACTAGTGCGACATTAATATATCAACATAAAACATGCTTTGCGAAAAGTAATAAAATGAAATAAAATAAATAAAATAAATAATACAATGCAAATAAGGTTAGAGGTTAGTCTTGGTTAAATTGAGGCCACACAAAACCCACGCAAGTGGGCTCAAAATGGCCGATCCGAGGAGTCTTAAAACTCCGAATCTGACATTAGAGATAACGAACGTGTCACGTAAAAATACAAAAGGAATACACGAGTCAATTAATCAAGTTACCACCAACTTAGTTAGAGATTAATTAAGAAATCGCGGAAATCATGGAAGGGTCGGGAAGACGAATCTTCCATTCCTGACCGTCCATATCATCCTCATCTCCCAAGATCGACCGTCCATTTCCCCGCTAGTAGGAACCGCCTGTCTCATTTCTTTTTCCCATGTTATTTACTTCGTCTCCCTCCTCAATCCGTACAGCTCCCTCTTCTTCTCCCCCTCCTTCCCTGCACACGAGCCCAGTTCGGTGAAGCTGAGAGCTTTTGTGCTGTTCATGGTGGTTGAAGATTGCATCTTTGAGTGTTAAAGTATGGTGTTTCTGGGTTTCGTTTTTATGTTTGGAATGTGTTTTTTGTGCAAAGTAGGATGTTTTTTTATATGTTTTTGGTTCATTTTGTATTGCTCACTTTGTGTTCTAAGGCTGCTTCTGCTTTTTCTGCTTTCCAGGTATTCGTGTCTGTCTTTGTAGTTAAACAAGCTGGCTATCGAAAACCAAGAAGAGGTTGGGGTAGTGAGGGCGAAGCAGAAGGAGGTCATGGTATGTGCTGCGGAACAGAGCAGCGTCTAATATCAGCGCTATGGAAAGCCATCATTTCCTGGATTGGTTTTCACGTGTTTGATGGTTTGGTGTTTGTGTTTTTTTAGGTTGGCCCGATGATTTTTCGTTATGGAGACGACGACTTAGGGCCGCCATGGTTGGTTCCTCTGCTTCAAGCGACCTACTTTGCGCCTTGCGAGTCCCACCCGGATGCTAGCAAGAACGAATGTAATTTGTTTTGTTTAGAGTGCACCGGTGGAGCTCTCTGTTCTTACTGTCTCAGCAGTCATAAAGATCACCATGTTGTCCAGGTCTCTGTCTTGTTGATACCTTCCTCCTCTTCCCATTGAGTTTTCTTTGACAGTTATCTTTTGTGTGTTTGATGTGCGTTGCAGATAAGGAAGTCGTCGTACCACAACGTGATTAGGGTGTCGGAGGTTCAGAGGTTATTGGACATCTCCTCCATTCAAACCTATGTCATCAACAGCGCCAAGATTGTGTTCCTTAATGCTAGGCCGCAGCCCAGGCCAGGGAAAGGTGTGGCCTATACTTGTGAAATTTGCTGCCGAAGTCTTCCCGACCCCTTCAGATTTTGCTCCCTTGGTTGCAAGGTTAGTCACATTTATCTAAATCTTCCCCTTCTTTTTATTTATCCAAGAAAATCTAAACCTTCCTTACTGTGCTAGTTACCAAGAATCCTTTTTAGTTATAAAGCTTTGATTGGTGTCTGTTTTTTCATCTTGGATACTTTTAACCGATTTCAATGTGCAACCTTGTAATTTTCTTGTTGATACTACTAGCGTATAGAAGTGTTTTTGCCAGGCGTATATAGTTGCCCAGTATCTTATTCGTCCGCATTTTTTTAAAGAGCGTCATCATTTTGACCTTGTATCTTCGTTTTAAGATTGGTCCTATACGGCATTGCATCAAACATTAGTGAACATCTTAATTCTAAAATCAATTATCAAACAAGTTGACACTTTGCATGCTTCGAATCATCACTCTGATATTCTTGATTTATCTGATAGACTAACCATTCTTGGATCAAAAAATTGCAGCTAGGAGGCATGAAATGCCCCCTAGTTGACCTTCAAGCTGCGGCCGAGTCACAGCTTGATGGAATCGGACGACTCATACATTGGTGCATTGAAGAAGTCACGGTTGTTGGCCTCCACCAATCGCTGGTTGAAGGAGTCCGGTTATCCGGCGTCTTCCGTCTCCGGCGACGATGAGGCCGGAAACTCCTCCACCAGCATTGTCATCCCGGAAACCCCACCGATCGTGGCCTCGCTGAGGACGAAGCGGCGCAAGGGTACTCCCCGCCGAGCTCCACTCTGAACTCTATATATCCGAAGACAAAGAAAAATAAAAAGACAGAAAAAGATCATCTACACAATGTGAAAAAGTTCATACATTATAGAAGTAATTTATAAAGAACAAAGCTAGTTTTAGCAAAAGAAAATTCTAGTTTTGGCTTTTTTTGTTCCATGTACATATAGGATGCGATAACTGGGTCTCGAGTCAGAAGAAGGTGAAGTATGTGAAGCCGGGAAGCGTGAAATATCTACTGATGGGTGTGCAGATAGATATTCTTTAATTTTAGATGGAGGTGGATAGAAGTATATACAGACAAGCGCTTGTTTGGTCAGTGTTTTGGGCGATGTACATAAAACCTTGGAAGCTAATATAACAGGAATGCAATGATAGATGTATTGGTATTGTGTACGGTAAGTTTCCTCATGAGCTTTTTCAGTTCTGCTATCTTTTTCCATTCATATTCCTAGGGTGTTTCATGGTCCGTGCAACACGCAATGGACTGAATATAGTTTTATGTTCATATTGTTTGGGATTTGGCAGCGATAAGACATCATTCCTTTGGAAATTAATCGGGATAGCCAGAGAATGATTTCTATGTTCAATGGAATAGTAAGTGATGGAAATTCTTTAAACCCGTTCCTAAGTTCTCCCCCCCTTATCTTCTTCCCTGTGCGTTGTCTTCTCTTAAAACCACCAACTTCGCTTTATTTGTGGTGGCGACTGCTAACATTGTGTGACTTGTGTGAAGATGAGGTTGCAAGTGAGCCAAATACAAGCCAATCCAATGGGTATGGCGTAGCTTGTCATGGCCCTGACTTCTCTACTTTAGACTAGTGTTTGTTTTGGCCTCTTTGAAAAGGATCGGACTTTTTATGAATGTGATTACACAGACTGGAGTTAATGACGAATTGAGTGCAACTCTTATTAAAGCACATTGCTCCTGTCCAAGAAGTGAAAAAAAATCAGGAGTGAATTGAACTGGTATGTTTGATCCGGTTCAAAGTTTTAAATAAGGCGCCATCTTAATACACCATATTTGTAGTCGGTACTAGATATATTTGCTCAAGTGAGAAAAATTGGGTGTAATTAAATTTTAAAATTATAAATAATTTTTTATCATACATTGAAAATATCTTTTATGATATTTTTTTAATTAAATCACTGTGGTTTTCAACAAACAAAACCGGGTTTTGTAAAAAAAATTAGATTAAAAAATCGGATACAATTAAAATGGGACCAATGTCTAAGTTGTACCTTTAATTGAAGAGGGTGCATGGCAATGTGGGGTTAGACAAGCGTATAAATATGTGGTTCTAATGCGTGATCATAAGTTGACATAATAATACTCAACTGATAGAAGGAAATTTTATTAACCACTTTCAATATTAAGAAGATATATAAATTCAATATTAGGAAGATTTATAATTTCGTACAATAAATTTGGACTTGGATTTGTATCTTCATTATAAATGTTTTGGACAATCATCTTGTGAAAAAATAGAAGATGAATCTCTGGTACTTAAGATTAATTCGATTTGATGTTCAATAAAATATTCTAAGCAGAATGTTTAGGAAAGCAATTTTGCTAGGTTTTGTTCTATGGGAAGGAATGCTTTGATCCTTCTCTTTTCCGGACTGGTGGAACAATTATAACATTCATTTGCTTGAGGCATATTAAAATTGTCATGGACGAGGCATATTCCTGTTCTTTTTTAAGCGGGGGAGGAACCTCATTTTCAAGTACAGAGAATATTATCTTGCACAAACAAAAATAGGTTCTGCATATCCACTAATATTAAAACTCTAATGATATCTCTGTGATCAAAATTTACTGGTGTTGAACATCCAAAATACGCTTGATTTTGAATCATACCTATTACAAATATATAGTACTTCAAAAAGGATCTTCTCAAAATATATGTACTTCATAAAATCATGGTACCATAGTTTAAAAAATTTTCTATATTAGATTTATAGTTGTTATAAAGTATATTTTATTCAACCGAGTCGAATAAGAATCATCCAGATTATAAAATTATGAGAAAAAAATATTTTTTAGATATTAAAAATATTTTATCATCAATATTTCATTGAATATCGTGATTTTCAACAAAAATCAAATTTTGTGAAAATTTTGGATTAAAAAACCGGGTACGACTAAAAAAGGTGCAAAGGTTTAAGTCGTGTCAGATTTGAAGGCAATATACGTATAGTAGATATAACTCAATGGTATGATAGGGTATTTAAAACTACGGATGGGACTATTCAATCTGCTTGCATTGAGAGCCGGATAAATTAGAGTTAATTTTTGTTTCTGCTTATTTATTTTTTAGGGCTGATTTAGAATTTGAACTTACTTAATTTGTATTTCTGTTATATTTGCCATCCATAAAATTTACACTGATTTTAAAAAATAGTCATATCAAATTGTAACAATATTGCCTATCATTTAAATATAATGATTGGCAAACATCTTGCTTAAATTTACTGTACTAAAGTCCTACACTTTTAATTATCATTAACTGTGATTTTGGATAGAGTATTCAATATAAATGTAATATTTAGCTTGTATATAAGTGAAAAATGTTTTATGGACATTCCCACCGTCTCTACCCAACTTGACGGGTCCCATCGTTTAACGTAGGTGAAGAACATTGGTTTTCAACGTGTGAATAACATGATTCATAAATAGGTGTGTAAACGAATCAAGTCTCCTCGCAAATTTTTTACATTCAGTTCAGCTCGTGCTCATTAATTTTGTGCTAAAAAAAATACTTGGCTCGAAATAGATAAGCTTGTTAAACAATAAACAGAGCTTGAGCACAGAAGTGTTTAGTTTGGCTAAGCTTGAAACTCGAATTCGATGTGTTAAAACTCGAAAAAATATTTGACTACGCTCAGCTTGTAAATATTATTGAGGTCACATTAAAATTATATAGTGTTCAAAATTTTTTTTTGATCTTATATAAGTTGAGTACATAAACATTCGTTAGGCTCGAACTCGACTAGAACTCGGTTCGAAATCGGCTCGAACTAAACTCAAATACCATAAATTTTGAGCAAGCTAGGCCCGGCTCGTTTACGTTAAAGCGCGGCTCATTTTATATCAAACCAAACTTAAGCACGCTCCTTTTCGGCCCGACTCGATTCGTTTACACCCCTTTTCATAAATAAATCAGCTAAGATTTTATAGATGTCTTGTTATCTACAGCCCTCATTTGTGGCCTAAATTAAAGATAAACTCGGATTTTAAAATATAAGTTTATTGTTTAAAAAAATATTTTTATTCTTATATTACTTTGATTGGATCGATGTACCCATTTTTTTATGGCCTTTAAATTTAAATTAATACGATTTCAACTTGATGTAAGCCGTCATTAATTTAAGCTCAAGCTTAACTTCAAAAAAAATTATTTTGGTGTAAAGTCTAAACCTAAATCAAACTTAATGGAATTAGAAATAATCTGGCAAATCTGGCAACTCGGAGGTGAGCGAGTCGAGCAGGTCAAGTAAAGAAAATGTCATAATCGGCCCTTTCACATCATCAAGCAACTTGGTGAGAAGGTAACATCCAGCACCCGCCCAGAGAAAGAGACGCTTGCCTCTCCCACCTTTTTAAAGATGGAAAGATCAAAGGACATTGTTAGAACCGTGATGAATCCGGAAGCACCCCCCCTTAGTAACCCACCTCTATAATTAACCGTTTTTTAACGTCAATCATGTTTGATCATAGACAATGATAATACTAATAAACAAGCAAAGACCAATTGCAAACAACCCAGGTGACGCTTTGAAACGTGATAACAACTTGGATGACGGCATCGGCTTTGGGAAGTCTACAACAAGAACAAGCTCGGGACGGGAACCGGTGAGCTTGCTTCCTCCCTCAAAGAGTTTATGAAACTTATTAAAAGATTATCAGAATTCTTGTAATTTAGTTACATAGACAATTTAAAGTGTTATAAATCGTATATTTATCTCAATCCCATAATTTAGAAAATGAATACATACTCTCATTTCCTTCTTTGATCTTTTAAAAGTATCGTGTTGAAAATATCGTATAAATGACTATAAGCTAGCTGTGAGATCTCTCAACGCACATCTAATACATATTGAGATTTTAAGCGAAAATAAACTATAAATTTTTAATTTGGTTAACTACTTTTAAAGAAATGATTTAAGTCTATTATATTTTATTTTAGGTCGGGTCATTATAAATAGTATTAGAACAAAATAATTTCATATTAGATGATAGAGTAAATTAATGATATTAGATAGGGTGCCGGTCACTGGTCAAAGAAGGTCGTAGGTTTGGGGCTAATAATAGTCCAAAAATTTCGAGGATAAAATTTTTTAAGATAGGTAGATTATGAGATGTCTCAACTTAGTCTTATATTTAACCTATCAGGTTAAGATTCTGTTTATAGGTGAAAATAAATTATAAATTTAGTTGACCATTTAAAAAAAAAAACTTAAGTTCATTATATGCAGTTTAAACCGAGTCATTATACTAGCTAAGAATCAAGAGTCAGACTCCATACTTCATAACTTACTGAGTTAATTTAATATTATCATCCAAATTTAGACCATGCCGGATCCTGACTTGATAGTATACATGTATGTTAACACTATTTATTAGTGCTCACAAGTTTTCATTGTCCTTGGGCACAAGTATTTAATTTCTTGGGACTTCATATTATACATCTCTTAATTATAATTATTAAAAATATTTACTAAAATGTCATATTTTATTTTGAATTGGAATTTTGGTAAATATTTCTCATAGTAATTATTATATACCAAGCATAAGTGTCACACTACGAGCAAATTATATTAAAGATAAATTTTAATTTTATAAATAAACTTTATATTGAATAAAGATATGATAAGACCCTGATTTTAGTGATAAAATATAATTAAATAAAAAGTTGGATCTATTTAATATATATGTATGTATATATTATTTTAATTTTATTATATTTAGTTAAGTTAATATCTTTTATTTCTCATCCGGATATGCTTTCGGCCGTAATTAATAAGAGTCGATTGATTGGCTTGGGTTTCCATATCAATTGGTCATCGAGCCTTCGGCAGCCAACCGGGAATGGACGCGTGGAGCATAAGTACACCATTGAATCTTGACTTTTCTGACATCGAATCATCGAGTGGATGACTCGTGAGCACCAAGTCATCGCTTCAATGGGATAATGCAGGGTTTTATTTGCTATTTGTGGCGTTTAAAATCGTTGGTCTCACTTGATTTGTTCTTTCTTATCTTCTAAATACATATTCCATCGTCTATTTCATTGCCAAGTTGATAAGTATGATGATATCAGATGTGACTCGTTGCTCTTTATATTTTATGTATCCATTACAATATATAGTTATATGGCTATTGACTTTTTTTTTGTAAGTCTCTATAAAATGTGCACAGACAGCTCTCGTGAATTGCTCAAATTAACTTTTTTAAAATGGTTTGTCAAAGACAATTAACTTAATGCAGTCTCATTTTGATTGTTTATGGATTGATCACCATCTTGAAACATCATAAGCTACAAGGGAAATAAGTAAAAAAATTCTTTTGGCGAAAGGCATAATAAACAAATAATTTCGATCTATAGCAATCATTGATTGAGGGTTTTAACCCCTTTTTTGATAAAAAAGAATTGTAACAAGTTTTTTAATAAAAGTACCAAACTTTGTTTAGGTTTGAGTTGAATTCGTGCTCTATATTTTGGAGAGGAATTGAATATTCTGATAGAATATTTTCAATTATGTCAAAATAGTAATGCATAAAAATAAATAAATAAATAAATACATATTGGGCGAAAACCGTTTGAAGATGAGAAAGACCAAATTCCCATATATTTTATAGAAAATTTCATTCATTGGCATCCATCAAATAATCTTCATATATTTGCCTAATATAGAAATTGTTTATGAATATTCGCTTAAACATATACATTCAATATGTAAAACCCACGATTCGAGTTAAGGTTTTATATTTAGAACCGGTCGGTTCGACCGTTATTTTCGAGTCGAGTATGTTTCAGAACACGTGTACTGAGCCGACTCTAGTCGCGTGTATGAGCTACGAGGGACATGTGTACCCAAGTATATGATGATAACGTCATGAATACAGCAGAAAAGAATGAGTTATCAGAATATATGAGAGTATGCAGTCCAGTTTTTTTTTATTATGTAGTTTGATCGTAGAATTAGTTTTAGGCCGTTTACCGCGTTAGGACGCATTACGGGCAGTTTGGGTAGGTTGATAGTTATAGAGCATGTCATTATAATGTTTTGGTGTTTATTTTATTTTATGGGATTTTCCCAAAATTTTCTGAATTTTTTTAGAACTTATTACGAGTAAATAATTATTTTGACTCGAGACAGAGTCGAGTCAAGTTTTATTTACGAGTATGCCATCAGTTCATTTCAAACCCCGACGCTTCCTCCCCTTTTCCAAAAAACCCTACCCGCTCCTCC
>JAVDBV010020330.1:3104-35428 GCA_032619315.1 Piper longum
CCCCCCCCCCCCCCCCCCCCCCCCCCCCCCCCCCCCCCCCCCCCCCCCCCCCCCCCCCCAAACATCACTTGTATGTAAATGAAGAGTTTGATAATAATCATTACATAATTTCCAAATTATATTGTGAAAAATAAAAGAATAGATTCTCTATTTTTGTACCAAATATCTTGCATCAGGAAAAGAATTTTAAGAAATTTGATCTATCCTAAAATTCGACTTCTATCCTGGGTTATCAAAAGGATCTCTTAAAAAAAAAAGACATACTTTCAGGGGAGCGTGAGTTTGCAAGTGATGATGAACTTTGTGCTTATGAGATTCTCAATGGTGATGTCGAGGATCAGGTTCGAAAAGATAAGCATTGATGAGGTTCAGAAGTGGAGGCAACAAAAAAGGGCGAAGGGAGGAGCGACAGAGTTAATAATTTGTAGACGAATTAACCTTTGGCCCCCATGAATCAATTTTACATGGGTGAAAAATGTATAACCTTATAAAATTTATGGCTAATATGAATAAAAATCAAATAAAAATTTGGTGAATATGATTCATTCTTAAAAAATTCACATCGCTGACTCATTAATATAGATTTACCCTTGCATTTACGGATGGAAACGTGGTTGTCAGATTTAATACCCCCCCTTGGATTTGATTTGGGTAAGCTCCAATTCTTTAATTCCACTTTAAACTTGAACCAGGCAGATCGTTGTTAAGGGTAAAGAAATCACTTGTTCACCTCATTCCCTTTACATCGTCAATACATAAAATAATCCCTTAAAATCGTGAATTACATAAAAGCAACCCCTTTTTTGTAAATTTCTCTATTTTAGCTTGATAAAAAAAACAACATTATTCTTAGCAATATTCATTTTTAGGCCTAGATGAAAAATTATAAATCACAATCAGTTGCTAGAAAAAAGTTCAGTTTCCCCTCAATTATGTCAATAAATTAATGGGATGTTTTGTCGTCAGCGAGATCTTTCTTTTTGGAAAAAAAAATTCACTTTTTAAGATCAATCCCTTTTCTGGTAATAATTATTATTGTAGTTAGTTTGTGATCATTTTCAAACACCCAAAGACAGGAGGCAAATCAAACCACTTCATCCCCTCTGTGGACTCCTCTGGCATCCATCACCATTCCCCACATTGGAGCAGAGAAGAAGTGACAGCTTCACCCCCTTCTTCTCCAATTCCAGGTCATCCAATTCCAACCTTTGCCCCCCTCTCCTTCTCCCCCCTCCTGCCAGCAGACATGGACGCCCTCCGGAAGCAGGCCAGCAAGTTCCGGGACCAGGTCGCCAAGCAGCAGCAGGTATAAAGCCCGAATCTTTCCCCTTCTTTTTCATGCTAGCATCGAATTTTTCATGGTTTTGGTGTGCATTGAGATGTGGGTATGTGCGATTTTATTGTATCTCTGTCATGGAGGTGGTGTAGTGGTCGATTGCTGCTGAAAAGTCAGTGCTTTGTTGCCTTGTTACGGCATTGGCATTTTTACTATCTCATGCAAATTGATTAGCTTATTGATTTTTGGTTGTGCGCATTGTTGGATCTTGATGTTGGACTGCAACTTTTGGGTTTCTATAGAACTGCTGAGTTAGTGTCATTTTTTTGTTTGGATTGCTGTTGATGGGTTGAATTTGGAAGAGTTTATTTTGGTTCCGTTGAATATCGATCGTGGACTTTTGTTCCTTGAGAAAATTGTGAATCTTGTTGCTGAAAGCCTGAAATAGGTATTGGCTACCGATAGTCTTGTTTGGGATTAATAATGTTAGTGAAAGCTATCATTAGAAAGCTGCCGATAATTTCCCATAATTTTGACTCATTGTGAATGTCTCATTATTTACTACAACAATGGAGAGGTGAAAACAATATATTTGACTACCCTGCTATTAAAATGACCGGCATCAAAGGTTTTTTCGCTGGCATTCATCTTAGACTTTATTAATATTGCCCCAATTATAAAGTACGAACTTTTCCAGTTTATCCATCTCCTAGTAATTTTCTTTTTCTTTATCATCTTTTTTTATATTTTTCTGTTAGTTCATTCTGATAATGCTTGTCTTGATCGTTTTTGCCGGTCGTGATCTATTATTGGGATTGATAATGTTTGTGCTGCACATTTGGCTTTCAGGCTGTCATAAAGCATATAAGTGGAAGCGGATATGAAAGTTCTGAGGTGATGGTTACAGATGAAGTTGAGCTACAGCGACATCATGAGCTGGAAAAACTCTACAGATCTACTCGTGCCGGCAAGGTGTGGACAATTAGCTGTTCTGTTAAGAATCGTGATATTATTGCCATACTTGTTGATTCTGTTCAATGATCAATTCCAGAATATTGATATTTGTTGAATATATTCTTACTTATCTGAATATATACTTGCTATGTATTTCAAGTTCTTGGCATGAATCCTTAATGTAGCTCCTTTTATTTCGATTGAGGTTCCTCAACTTGCAGTTAAACTCATACATGGCCAAGCATGTTTGGCACTTCTTTTCTAATTTCAACGATCCACTATTCCTCTTAAAAAGTGCAAATAATTTAAAATGGCTAAGGGCAAACAGATGATCTGTTAGCACGTCTGAAAGTGGCATACCACCTATCAAAATAAATGTTGATCTGCATGTCTTCAACACTGATACTAACTAACGGAATTGCCTGTCATGTGAGACATTTCAGTCAAAATCTGTGACATCCTTGGAAAGTTAAAACTCAAGTGCATAACATCTGCTAGTGTTGCCTTGAGTGAGTTGATCATTTTTGGTTTGAAATTGCCGGAAAATGTTCATTCTATAATCATAGTCTAAGTTGAAGGAATCTATACAAGAAATATATTATTGTAAACATTCATTGAAATATATTATTGTAACATTCATTGCAACTATTGGGAAAATGTATTGAATCGAAGGAGTGATAGAAGTAAATTTAATAAAAAAAAATTCAAGAAGATATGCTACTGGATAATCCATACATTTTGTGCTTTTAGCTATTATTAGGAGGAGGCATATCTAGGATGATGTAACTTCATACAAATTGGGGTTTGGTTCAGGATTTCCAAAAGGAGGTTGTCCGGACATCTGAAGCTATAATTGCTCTAGGATGTAAAAGAATTGAAGTGGGTACGTGTTTCCCATCCCTGACTTTTGGATGCTGAAAAGTGATAGTCATCTTGATGACCCGAAGTATTTTTGTGATTATTGTATTTATTTAGGATCAAAGTTTTCTGAGGAATGTCTAAAATATGCCAACGAGTATGCCCATGCTGAAATCCTAGCAAAGGCTGCATCTCTATATGGTGAAGCTTCTGCTCACGTGGACAAAGAGCAGGAGGACTTGAATAGGCTATTATCTTCTCAGGTCCTTTTTTTCTTGGCCTTTGTCATTGTTTCAGCCTTCTCATTTTATCGGCAGAGTTTATAGCGTATGCTTTTGCAATTAGCTTGTTGTGCTTCAACTTCTGTTCTCAATCAGTTTATATATTTCCAGGTTCTAGAGCCTGTCAGGGCAATGATTTCTGGAGCTCCACTGGAAGATGCTCGACATCTTGCACAACGCTATAGTCGAATGAGACAAGAGGCTGAACTGCAAGTAAGAATTGCCCTTAACATTCTTATGTTTTTCTTTAAAAAAAAATGATATCAATGTGGTGCAGGACCAAAAACTCTAGTATCTGTCTTATATTAGTTGTTTTAAGTACGTTAGACTGTTTTTTTAAGCAATTCCTTACAGGGTTTTTCTAGTTTTTTTTCTGTTAATTCATAATTAGATTCTTTTAGCCTATAAATATTAGTTTTTCCATCACTGTAATTAGTTTTCTAATGAATGGAAAGTTGTCTTAGTGAATTCTCTCTGAGGTTTTCTTCATTCCTTTGTGGGACCCCTAAATCATTTGTGTATTTCTTAAGCTTTGTCCAGTATTAATCTCCTCCATCTTTTCCATCCATTCCCACCATTTTGTGTCTGTTTTCCATCACTATGATTATGATCTCTGATCTTATACCAGTTTTTTTGGGGTACAATTTGTGTTTTTATTAGCTTGTTAGTATGTTGATGAAAACTATGATTCCCTTTTAAAAGATTCTTTATTGATTTACTGATACATCTGTTTGTTTATCAGGGTGCAGAGGTTTCAAAAAGGCAAATGCGGGTAAGAGAAGCTGTCAGTCACGAGAACGCTGCTAAGCTCCATGCAGCTGAGTCAAAGATGCAAGAACTTAAATCAAATATGGCTGTTCTGGGAAAAGAAGCTGCAGCTGCTTTGGCTTCTGTTGAAGCCCAGCAGCAAAGATTCACATTTCAGCGTTTGGTAGCCATGGTATGTGGAATAGTGATCATTTACATGGGATGTCCCTGATAAATGCATTTTATATATAAATTTTTATGTTAATATGATTGCATTTTCTTTTCTAAAGGTCGAGGCAGAAAAAACTTACCATCAAAGAGTGGCGGCCATCCTCGATCAAATTCAAGCTGAGGTTATTACTTACTGCTCTCTTTGGCTATATTCTTTGTCATTTTTGTATTTAAAATTTTATTATGATTCCCTTTTGTAGATGCTCTCTGAGAAACAGCAGAGAGATTCTGCACCACCTCCAGTTGCACCACCTTCCAGCAGCTCAGAAAATGCTCTGTATTTCCTTGCTGAGGTATGCCAATAACTTACATTTTTTCTTTCAAATTATAATTGCAAGAAATACTGTTTTCATTACTCAAAAGAAGTTGTAGCGTAATTCCAAGAAATACTGTTTACATAACTCAAAAGAAATGTGTTACAATTAAGCCATTTCTGAAACTTGATTCAAAAACATTTTTTTTCTCGTGTACACACCCAAGCGCACTCCACGTTAGTTTTTTTATAGTTAGGAATCAAAATTTACCATAAGTAGCAATGAATTTCTACCAATGGCTTTCAAATCTAGCCACCCATTTAAATCACGTGACTGTAATTTTATTCATATGGCCAAACGTACTCTCATCATTTAATCGTCCTTTTAATTCAACGGCCGATATTAAAATCAGTTTGCATATAAGTATCAGCTGTAGCTGATACTAATTATTCTCTTATTAATATTATGACCCATATAAAGTTTTATTGCCATCAACCTCCATGACTAACATGGAATGTCGTATGTATTCCATAAAATCCTTGTTGAACCAGGAGTAATATATATCACTACCTGAAAGTTGATGCTAGTATGTTCTTGAATCATGCTTCCATTCTGCGTAACAGTATATGCATCTGTTTAATCTTGCTAATTATTTGATTGATAAGTCAAATGTTTGTGCAGTAATTTTTGTGCTCATACGAATAACTCTTTGAAGCATTTCAATTGATCATACATAACCATCCAAATGCAATGCTCTTGACATTCTTTCACAGGCTACCCATGCATTTAATGGTGAAACTGAAAAGGAGCTGAGTTTAGATGTGGGCGATTACGTCGTCATACGGAAGGTACATAGTTGTCATATGATCATCTTGCTGCAAAAGTGTGGCATTCATCTTTTAGTGCTAGGAAATCCTTTCCACAATTGATCTTTGCTCAGGCCGGAGACAGTGTTCACGGATGTACTTTGTTTTTGGCTCAGGTTTCCCCAGAAGGTTGGGCAGAAGGGGAATGCAAAGGAAGAGCAGGGTGGTTTCCATTAGCATATGTTGAGAGACGTCAAAGGATACCCACCAACAAAGTAGCAGCTGAAGTATTTTGATTAACTGCTTGTTAGGTGTAATGTATTTTGTAGGTGTTATCTGTTGCTTCTTCTTCAACTATTTATTCTTTTCTTTTCTTTTTTCCTTTTCCTTTAAAATTGCTCGGCCGTGGTCTCTTCTATTGTCAGAAAGTACTGCTTTGAAATGTTTGTTGTGCTTGATTTCTTGCTGCTAGTGCTGTAGAGTTGTTACCAAATTCGACTAAAATTAATTACTTTTTTCCAGTAGATACTGAAGTACTGAAAATCATGACGTTATATGAGATAGCCTATTTGGATTGTTTAAAATCAGATTACTTTGTGAGTACAAATTGATGGGTTTAAGTTATCCTTTTAAAATGATTAGCTTAAGTTGAAAATTTATACATAATGAATCCATGTTCTCGTATTTACCATGTTTTGAGTTATTGATTAGTTTGCAATCGGCTTTTGTCACGTTGGAGAAACAAGTATACAATAATTCAAAGGTTGCACAAACGCTTGCAAAACAAAGTAGTCAGATGAATAGGTGTTTGGTTGGCATGAAATTGATATAAGTGATATGAAAATTTAAAAATAGTCAATCTTAATATAAATAAATATATTTAGTATATTTTTATAACAAATATTATTAAATTAATTATTTTACATATAAATTAAGTATGATTATATCTAAAAATGTACAAAATAATTATAATTACTTTATATCGCCTATCCATTTACTGTCCAACAAATAATAAATTTTTTTTTTTCATATTTATAAATTTTGAATTGCTCGCCGGAGAGCTCATAGTTGGGCCATATAAGGTTTGGTACGATGGTCATTAAAATTTTTCATTTCATTTATATTTCTGCTAAACAAACTCTCAAGGTTTGTTTAATTGGTATAAAAATAATGTAAATAAAAAATTATATGAATTAGATATACAACGAGATGAAATAACACAGCAAATTTTAAAAAAAATTATATGTTTAAATAATATAAAAATAAGATGAAAATGAAATATTTTTTCCTATATATGCATATTAGAAGGAATGTGCTTCCCAAACTTTTTTTTAATTTCTTTTATTTTTTATAATAAAATACTACTTTATAAAATTTTTATATAAATATATTTTAATTGAAATTAAAACTTCTTTTGACTAAATTTTAAAACATCAAAACACAAAATATTTGTGACCTCTAAATTTTATATTTTATTCGTACAATTTCTAGGCAACCAAAATGAACCTATAAAAGATTTAGATCCTTAGCATACCTCGTAAGAGTGATTACATGCACTTAAGCTCTACTACATACTAGACCAGGAAGATTTTTTTGGTTCTCATTAATTCTCAACTTTTTCGGGTTAGTTCTGAACACACATTTAATAGTTTATTGATAATAAAAATCTCTTAAAAAGGATAAACTCAACATCTACCATACACTATATGAGATGATGTTTTTCATTCTCCTTCATCCTTAACTTCTTCTATAGCATAATGATTTTGTCTTCTCCTCTATTCTAGCATGTAGTTAATTTTGGGCCCACATTTAATAATTTATTAAGAATATAAATATTTTAATAAATATAAACTCAAATTTTATTATAACTACTATATACTATAACATAATTTCTTTTACTTCTCCTTCATTCTCAACTTTTTCCCATGTGTGGTTACTTCTAGCCCTACAACTAATAGTTTGTTAAAGATAAAATTATTTTAATAAGGATAAAATCAAAATTTATATTTATATCTATACTATGTACTATAATATATGATTTTGTTTTTTCCTCTTCATTCTCTGTTCTCTCTTATGGCCCCACACCAAATAGTTTATTAATAATAAATATAATTTTTTTTGTTTCTCCTTCATTCTCAGTTTTTCTCGTGTGATTAATTTTAGACCTAGTTTATTAATTATAAAATTCTCTTAATACAAATAAATTAAAAATATTGTATATGTAAATCTCCATTCCCTGATATCTATTCCCACGGATCGTCTTCTTGTCTCCTTCATAATTATCTACAAATAATTGATAAACATAAGATTTATAAGATAATTATACAAAATTATAAAAAAATGATAAATATGATAACATAAAAATTTGATAAGCAGGACATTTGCTATTACATTGACTTATTAGATAAAATATATATAATTGGCAAAT
This sequence comes from Piper longum, assembly GCA_032619315.1. Taxonomy (NCBI): domain Eukaryota; kingdom Viridiplantae; phylum Streptophyta; class Magnoliopsida; order Piperales; family Piperaceae; genus Piper; species Piper longum. Next base: position 10,940 of record JAVDBV010020330.1, read on the forward strand.
ATGACAACAATATTTAAAATAATCATGCTAAATTAGTATTATTAACTCCATTTATAATCAATTAATTATTAAATTTTTTTATACAGGAATGATATAGATATTTTAACAAAAAATTTATAAGTGTCTTGTGTGCATTGCGGGTAATAACTTAATTTTTTTTAAAAATTTTATCATAAATAAAATGTAAGTTACAAACTTAGCCAAGTTAAAACAAGTTTTTTAATTCATTCAAATCTCCCCATTTCAAACGAGTATTCCTTTATTTTCATATAGAAAGCATAATATTATTATTATTCTTTTTAAAAGAAATTATTATTTATAATTGTTTTTTTTACATGCATGTTTATTTAAACTGGGCTTTATAAGTTTAGTATAAATCTTGAAAGTAACAATAAGTTTTCATGTTTCCGGTTCATGCCCTTTATCGAGTTTTTATAAAACGTATAGTTAACTAAACGATGGGGACATAAAAAATAAATTAATTTAAATTCTCAAACGAAGAATTAACTTAATTTCGGCATATAATACATAAGAATTTAGTATGTTTATACATGATATAAATCTACTCAAAAATCAACTAATAAAGACAAAATATAGAATGAAAACTATTTTTTAATTTTTATACGTCGCCAATACTTCACAATTGTATCAATCGATTGCTCTTTATTATCATCATTAATTAAATAATCAAAGGACAAAATGCAAAACAAATTATTTCTTAATTCGCCTATAATATTATGAATGACGTTTTAATATTATTACTTTTAAGATTGAAATCAATAGTATCATTACAATGATTATCAGTAAAATAAAATATCATTGACCGCTTGACCGAACGACGCAAGACAATTTTGTTATTAAAGCTCTTGTTAAAATAGACATCGTCGTAAAATTTTCCTTAAAATTTTCCTCACGTCTGATAAGGATTTTTTGTCCTCAGAAATTATTTCTTGTAGTCATGACCCCTCATAAGAAGTTTTTTTTTTTACATATTTATGATAAAAATAAAAATTAAATTATCTTTTTTTTAACTAGAAAACAAGCTAACTATATGATGGAATATTGACGTGTGCTCTCAAGAACCAAGAGAAAACTATATCTATCATGGGTACCTTGTGGTCATGTTAGATTTGAAGAAGCGAAGAAGACGAGAAGAAGCCATCCCTCCCAATCCGTCTTATGTGCAGAACCTTCCCCATCTCTGCAATTTCCATGCAATTTGATGAACGAGGCAAAATGTGAAAGACATGAAGCAAACTGATAAAAAAACTGCTTCATTTGGTGGTCCCTTTCTCGTTCTTTGTTTTCATCCTTGAAAACTATCATTCCTACCTTGTCAATCACCCTCCTTGTCACTTTGTACACGGTGTGAAGGCGGCCATTGAGGACCATACAAGCTCTTTTGGTTTGTTTTTTTCTTTCCTGTTTTTTATTGCAGGTGACTTGCCAATTTGATGAAATTAGCACCAAGTCTTCCTTGGTCATCTCTTTATTAGTATTGCATCATGAGTTTCTTAAGCTACTCTTTGTTCTCTTGTACAAGTATTATTCCTGGAGAGACACGATAAGTTAAAACACAGCATTTTTTCCACGAAAAACTTAGTTTTGGAAAAAAAAATTAAATAAAAATTTGGGCATGAATTAAAATAGTACGAAGGCTTTTAAATCATACCGGATTTAAAAGGTGTATATATGCTAGGTCGGACTAATTTGATACAAGATTTAAAATTTTTGGGAAAACAATTAATATAAACAATAAAGGGAAACCCTGTAAATGCAACATTACAATAATTAGGCATTTATATATTTATGTATATACTTGACATTAAAACATTGAACAATTTGATGTTCAAAGTTTGATTTATTAGGTTACTTTATAATATTTCAAATATATATATATATTTTTCCCCACAAAAGGCGGGGACTATATTTAAGGTTGTTATGAGCTATATTATCGAAGGAGAAAATATGCCTACAAAATAATTTTTCAAACGGTAGAGAAATACCTTCAAAGTATATAGTCCACAATAATATAATTTATGGATTGTAGTGCTGTGAATATATATATATATATATATTTAACACATTATCCCCCAGTTTCAAGAATTATACTGTGGACATTACTTTTTCCAAAGGTGGTATAGCTCACACCAACCTTAAATAATCCCCTTGATTTATTGTGGGCAAAAGCAATATTTATTTTTGTGATATAAGCTACTTTTGTTTTGTACATTGTATAATGTATTATAATTTTACATTGGGAATTTATGAAATGAGGGGAAGAAAAGCGCTATTCAAGATTGAAATAGATCAAATACTGCTTATCCATATTTTATCCCTATTTGTGGAGACATTGATGTATGAGTGCAACTAGGGATGGGTTTGGATATCAAATATACATGCATCTAATCTGTATTTAATTTGTTTATATCCGTTCTGAAATAGTTTCTGCTTGGATTTGGATTTTTTAGATATATAATTTCTTTGAAAATGTTCTGATTGGATATGACTTTGGTGTGATCCAATTCATATCTAATCTGACTATGTGATATTTAATAAAATTATATTTATTTTATAATTTAAAATATTTTAAATAACATTTTTATTATTTTTTACCATTTTTAGAGTAAGATTTATATTATCTTATTTATTTGTGTAGGATAAAAATCACAGACGATATAGCTGATTTGGATCGGATATAAATATGGTAAATGAAATGGATCTAATGTTCAAACTCAGATCTAATACGAATATAACCGTATTCGATCTATCTCTGATCTGAACCCATCCCTAACTACGGTGATATTGTGTCCATGTATATTTGATTTTAAAACATTGCAAGAAAGGTAAAATGGTGGACAATGCCGTCTTGTTTTGTGATTCCCCTTTCATTGTAAATTTCAATTGTCATCCTCATTTTCTAAATTCTCTATTACAACACTTTTTTAATTTAAATTCATCTTATGCCTATGATCCAATTTTCAAAGCTGTATGCATATAATATCATGTTTAAGAATGTGTTGGCTAAACGACTAATTTATAAACAGTAGCTTCAATATTATAAGGTAAAAAGTCAAAGGAGGGTTGAATTAGGTATAGTGCATATGATCTATTTGTCATGGCAGGTTTCTAGTATTAGTTAGATTAATATTTAGACACAATGATTTTGATTGTTAAGCTTTTCCTTCTACATTAGGGTCAGACAACTTATACTTTAGTTTATTATGTGAGTGTTATAACTTATAATACTAGCACCAATTATCTCATGCTTGTGAGAAAGACATCAATAATCTCTTGAGGCCTCATATATGCAACAAAAAACAATTATTTAAATTTGAATTGCATGCAAACTAATATCAAGGCAACTCCTTCACAAACTAGGGGTGAGAACTGAGAATGATCCGGTGAAAACCCAAACCTAATGAATCTCGATTCAGTTTTTAAATAACTCGGTTTGGTTTTTTGTAATAAAAGAAAGTTTCCTATACGTATTGAACCGAACAAAAAACTTTTTTTAAAAAAAAAAACTCTAAATCTATGCTTTTTATGTTAATTATTATGAAACTATTGTATTTTTATGATGCACTAATTACTTTGAAATTTTAGTATGATATATATTTCTAGAACAATTTTTTACATATTTATATTTAATAAAACACTGTGTAACTTGATTTAACAATTAAATAAGCCATATTTAAATAATTTAGGATAAAATTCCCTTACAAAACCGAACTAAATCGAATCAAAATATTTAATTTCCGTTTGAATCGATTACGATAAGAAATTAACTCGATTTCAGTCACAAAATTTGACCATTATTTTGTAGTAATTAGTTTGATTTTATTCCCGTTCCGACCGAATGTTTACCCCTAACACAAACCAATATATTAAGATATTATAATATATACTGATGTGTAAATTTATAATGTCATGCTCAAGTGTGAATTGTGCAGATATTTTCCAAGTCATGAAGCTGCCCAAGATCAAGCTCACCAAATTATCAATCTACCATCTGATGAGTAGGCCCCCCATCCCACTACCTCATACCTCATTTCAAATGTAAATCAAGGACATGAGCCCCTTATTATATTCCCACCTGCTCATATCTTTTCAAACAACAAACATGTACACATATCCTTCATTAACAAGTAATCACAACTTCATGTCAAATGATTTCACACCAAACCAAATGCTTCAATGTTGATAAATGCAATTTTTTTTTCTTTTTTTTCTTTTTCATCCTCATCATTGACATTGATTTGATTTCGTCAATCTACTTGTTGATAAATTAACTTCAATTCTTTTTAAATGTAATATATCGGGGAATATTATGCCAAATTTTACATATCCTCAACCCTAATTGAGGCGGAAAAAGAAGAATTGCTGCAGTTATTCCTAAAAGTTAATCATCCAAGAATTAGGCACATGAAAGAACATTTGTGCCTCCTTAATCATTTTCTTAACATGTAAGGAGAAGTCCCTCCAGGGAATTTCCAGTATGGCAGGCACATGTGATGCACAAGGAGTGGGTCCCACCTCTTTAGAAACACAGTTCTTCAAATCCATGTTTAGGTGACAAAATCTTGTGACTTAGTTTTCACCAATTATAATATGCTTATGTACACAGTAAGTGGGATAGTGGTGGGGATGAAGAAGTCTACATCATGGGACCCCCATCTCCTCTTAAAAAAAAAAGAAGAAGGAGAATTAGAGGTTTGTAAAGATTTATATGTTATAATAAAAAGTTCATATTTTAGCAGTAAGTATTGGGAACTGCTTAGGAGGTGCTAATTTATCTTATATATATATATATATATATATATATATGTGTGTGTGTGCGTGAAAATTACGAGAACAGACTTGTACACATAATTCTACAAGAAAATAGGATATATATTCCTTGTTTTCTTTTAGCTTAAGAAAAAAAACAATATTTCTGATTTATTGACTTTAATTACAAAAGAATAATGAAAATTATTTTTTTCTCTTAAGTAGGATTTTGAGAACCATAAAGTGAAATTTGTAATATATATGCTCATTAATGTTGCGGAGGTTATATTTTTAGGAAAATTTTGACTAATTTGTTGCGTGTACTTACCCGTGCCCTGGTTGAGCCTGGTTTATTTTAGGTTTTATTAGTTAGGCCAGGATTTATTTTACACTTTATAAGTGATTTATTTTAATTTTTCAAATTATTATATTAGATAGTTAGGCTACTAATCAGTTTCTGAGATTACACCCACAAGCCAAACCATAAAATGGTGCAGAATGATGCAATAATTGATTTGGTACAGTGGGTCATGTAAAATTTGGGTGAACAGTGGTGGGGAATGAAGTCATCCATGAGCATCTTACTTGGTCTGGATTGATGGCAGGTGGAGGAGAATGTCATATTGATTAACCTACCTTTGTTTCAATCAAGTTTATAGGATTAAAAAAAGAAGACTAGTGCAAGAACATTTGGGTTGTCGAACATTAGTGTATAAAAATAATATAAATTAAGCTATCCTTGATTAAAATACTCCAAGTGTAGAGCAGATAAAATTAATAAATTATTATACCAGTGAGATTTTTGTCGTTTGTTTTCTGTGCTAGCACTATTTGCCAGCCTCCTTCTCTTCTTTGACTTTGAGTTTTTTTTTTAATCGAATAATTTTCACATGCGCCTCATTATCTTTGCCTTTAAGATTTATTTGAATTATTTTAAATTTTATAAGTGAATCAGTTATACAAACTCATAGATATAAATTATATACCCATGTAACTATTGGGTGCAACTGGAAAATTGTCTTAATTTTCTCTCTCCCCCTGATTTTCTATCTCTAAAACTCTGCAAGAAATGTGATGTATGAGTTGGGGAAGAGGAAGGAGCATTGCAGGTTGACAGACACTTAGATGGAGAGTTGTCCTTCCTCCTATAATGGGAAGGAAGAATCTGATTCTTTCATCTATAAAAACTGAGCCACACAGCCACCAAGTGGGGAGCCACACTCTGAACAGCTGATCAGCAGCTTCCCACCAATTTAGTTGAACCCAGCATGCAATCTCACTTTTAGCGTGTTTCATGTATCTAGGGTTGGAGAAACGGTCGGTTCAATTGAAAACCAAACTGAACGGATAGCTAAATTCTTTATAATTTATAATAACTAATATAAATGACCCGATTCAAATGCAAATTGATACCCTGAATCATATTTATAAAAGAGTTAAACAAAAATTAAAAATATGTACACAGTCTCTCGTTAATATAATAAAATTAACCACAGCCGGTAAGATTTTACGTAAAATTAATTCTAGGGATCTTACCAAAATCCTACATCAGAATTGATTACTTCCAAATTTAACAAAAAGTAAATTTGGTTCTCATCCTTATGGAGTAGAGTGAGAAATATAATCAAACTATGTGGAACAAAATCGAAGTTTATTTGGTCGCATTAGAATTGATTACATCAAAAATTGAATTTGGCTCCAAACTAAAATATCAATATCATTTTAATTGAATTGCTCATTCCAGTTTGGTTTGGTTCAATTTTCGATTTTTTGCCAAATTATCCTCACCCCTATTATGTAGAGTTGTTTACTGGGTTTCTTTATTTTCCAAACAAGAACAAATCGGTTTTTTGATCGAACCAACCTTCCAAACAAAGTTCGATTTTGTCATATAACCAAACCAAACCGAACTATGTTTAGGCCTACATGGGTGCTCTAAATAAGTTGACCCATGCTCTCCAATTCTTGATGAGGTTGAGAAATGAGGCTACATTAACATATCACAAAGTATATAATCAAATAGTGGCACAGATTGGAATAATGGTGGGAAGTAGGGGAGAATCCCTTGGACTACTACAAAATCCAAGTATTTCCCTCCCAACAGATTTCACTTTATAGAGAGGAGAGGAGAGGAGAGGAGAGGTGAGCTAGCCATGCCCCCCACAAGAGGCTGGCCATGGCCCCATCAGATGACATTCCAATGCAGTGTTTCTGACACAAAGAAAGCCCTCTCTTAACGGTTTAGTCGAATAAAAAAACAATATATAAAAAAATATCTCTGTGTAAATAATCTCTTCATCTTCCTTCCATGGTCCATTGGGCATTCAGAGAGAGGATAAAGGTTTGGAGTCCCGTCTTGGTCTCTCAGCAATTGGATTTGGACGTCCAACCACGCCACCCAAGTCTTGTCACTTTCGGTTTGCAAAATGCTGGTATTTGTTGGCAAAGACTCAGCAGCCAAAATGAGCCCGGGTAGTTCTGGTGTTCTGCATCATGCCTCTCTGTGTGTAAGAGGGATGGAAGATGCAACCTGGTGAAGACCAGTTATTGCGTACGCTCCCCATGTACGCATGCATATGAGGATGCACGCAATAACACCCGTCGATGATCTCCTTTTGACGATTTTGATTACCAATGGCCAGTGTGGCATGCGTCCCCATGTGGCGTACATAATACCGATTCAAGTTCGAACTCTATATCTTCGTGTTCAGTCCTACCCGTTGCAATGCCCTCTTATAATCCGATATATATAAGGACTTCGAACTAGTTTAACTTTGGCCTGGTATTTGATAATTTTTTTGTATAAAACACAGTTTTTGTTAAAAACAATGATACTTGATTAAATATTAACCACAACAAATGCTTTTAATGTCTAATAAAATGTTATAATTATTTATAAATTTAAAATACGATTGAACCCTGTTCTCTACTGGCTATAAATCTGCCAGTATGATGTTTAAAATTTGTAAATACAACAGTAGTAATGGAAAACTATTGATTCTATGATACACAGAGATTTTGATTTTAAAGAAAGACTCATTTTTAAAAGAGAGAGATTATGATGAATATTTTTATTTTTGCTGTATTTTATGATTTAATTTATGATTGGTTAAAAGTCCTACTTTCAATTAAAGCTCTATTTTTGCAATTTTTTTATTAATATATATATATATATATATATATATATATATATATGAGTTAATTAGCATACAAGAGGTAATATATATATAGGGAGAGTGATGATATGTATTCCATGCATCTCCATTAAATTCTCATAGATCATCCCAAACTTATGGCTCTAATGTTGTTTATAAGTGTATTCATTTAGATCTAATTTTGTATTTTGGAAAAAATACCCGCATGATTTGATCATCCTATTAATTTACTTAGACTGACAAGGGTGTATACGCAAGTTAATAATATTTTTTTATATTAATTTTTTTTCAAATATTTTTTCGACAATGCCACAATAATTGTGCCCCTAAGCTAGACAATTCTGTCAATAAACTCGTACCACGTGGCACGCTACACTTCTAGGGACGAAATAGAAGTTCCGAAAAATCAATATTTTTGAAATTTAGCATATGTGTAAGATTTTTATAAGACTTTTATTTTCATGCCTTTCCCATTGGTGGCTAATGTCACCTAAATATATCCTCCCACCTTTGCTGGAAGAGATTTTGGCCCCTGTAAATACTGTGGAAAGCTTTTTCATGTATGACCAACTCACTATATATGCTTCAAAACTCAAGTTATGCATTTAGCATCAAAATCAAGTCTAAATGGCCTCATATAACTGTCAATCTCCTCATTTTGCAAGTACCCTTTTGCCTACAAATGCATATATATAAAAAACGAAAACACTAGAGAATCTTTGGTCACTTCCACATCTATATATATATATATATATATATATATACATACATGTACACACATTATTATTGTGCAAGTACCATTGCACTGGTGTTATTACTTATTTGTGATAAGATTACCATACATTTACTTGTATATTAGGCTCTCGTGCACTCAAGTGGGAACAAAGGCAAACTGAGTTGTCATTCAAGCGTGTCCCTGCACACCTAACATTCCTCGACTGGCAATAAATACGTAAAGCAGAGGGCATGGAATTGAAATTGGAACTGGTGGGCAATTTGATTGTTCCTTCGAGTTTCGTTCCCTTCTCTCTCCTTGGGATTACCTCTATCTCTTAACCTTTATTTTATACACACACAGACACTATATAACTATAAACCCATGTTTATATCTTTTCCATTCCTATGACACACGCAGAGTACTATTATTGAGACCTGCTCCCTTCCCTCTGGAAACGAACACACCAAGATACCCACTTCTTCCCTTCTTCTCTTGTATCATTCAGATCTGTGCTTGTCTACCCATTCCTGCTCTGACCAGGGATTGCCCTGCAACCTAGAGAAGATGCCCATCACCTCTGTAAATGAATGGCCACAGGTCTTTCTCTCTACTAATAATGCTACACATGCCCATTTTGTTGTTTAGCCCTTGGACTGGAATATTTGTGTTGGGTACCTTATCTCAGGGGCCTCTCTCATATTTGCACTCTCACCACACTTGAGCCATCTTTTACTGCTCTAAATGTTCCTCCTTTCTCTCTCTCAACAGCTACGCCAGTCTCATCATCATCGTCATCGTCATCATCGTCCTCGTTTCTCATCAAACACAATTTCTTCCGATTTGGCCATGCCATTCTCCACCAATGTTACCGTCGGCACCACCACCACCGAGGTCATGGAAAAGCCTCCCCAAGAGCAGCAACAACAACAGGAGTCCTTGAGGTGCCCGAGGTGTGACTCTCCCAATACCAAGTTTTGCTATTACAACAACTACAGCCTCGCCCAGCCCCGGCACTTCTGCAAGGCCTGCAAACGCTATTGGACACGCGGCGGCACCCTCCGCAACGTGCCCGTCGGGGGTGGCTGCCGAAAGAACAAGCGGGTCAAAAGCCGTGCGTCAACGGAAACTCTCCAGTCTCGATCGGCGACAGATATTATCATCAACACCACCGGCACCAACACCACCACAACTACTACTAGTACCATTGCTACTGTTGGCACCAATAATATTCCACCAATCTATAATTTTGCCGCCGCAGGTGGGCCGCATCCGACCGGCCTATCGGACTTCGCCACACCCTCCGCCGGCCTTGACCTCCCTCCCTTGCTAAACTCCATCTGGCTCAACTTCCCAACTTCAACCACTGACCATCACCACCTAGCGGACTACACCAGCCAAAACCCTAACCACATCCTAGCAGACACTCTCAACTCCTCTGATCATCCCTACTCCCTTCTCAACTCCTCCACCTCCTCCCTTCTCACCACCACCCTCCACCAGCAAAAACTGATGAGAGATCAGAGCCGCCCTTCATCTGACTTCCACCTCCTCTTCCCCATGGGTGACTTGCACCAATCAACACCCATCACCAATGTCAGCTCCAGCCCCTTCAAGGGTGTGAAGATGGACCATGACCAAGATGGCCTCTCCATGACCATCCCTTGCAACACCAACAATGAAACCATGGTTGCCTCTGATGTGAACACATACTGGGCTGCTGCTAACGTAGGTGAAGTAGCTACTAACTGGTCAGAAGCCACTAGATATGAATCTTCAATCACACCTTTGATCTAGCCTCTAATCTGGTTAATATGCCATCTTCCTCCTTATTGCTATCTCTCCTATTCAATTCTTTTTCCCTCTCTTTTTGATTTGGTGATGTTTTTAAAGTAGAAATTGTTTGTGGGTAGTGGCCTAATTCATGGAAATGTGGATCCAAGTATTGATTCTTTTAAGGGGGGCTAAAGTTTGGATCGGAGAGATCATGTCGGTTGCAGACGATCCATATATGGCCTATATATATTTTGTACATGGCCGGTAGTGAGTTTGTTTGCTCCGAGAGGAACCTCGGATCCTTCTATATACACATTCAATCATATGTGTCAGGACATTTTCAGATCTAGTTTGAGTTTTCATTGATTTTCAATGTTCGATTTTAGTATGTTGGTCTTGTAGTAATGTACAGAGAGCTATGTAATGTGAGGAGTAAAAAATGTATTGGTTTTTATCGACAAGATTGGGAATCATTAGAGGTTGGTATTTATATCTTGAACAGTGTTGATGATCTTTTCTGGTTGCTATCAAGCAAAAAAAGTATTCTCTACTTTTTGAAAATAATATGTTTTTACCTCTTAAACCTTAGCAGCTTGTTTACATGTATTTGTAATCAAGAACAATTTGTTCTACTTCCATTGGTGTTATATTGCCAGTGCATCTCATTCCTATTTGAAGCTCAAGCAAATCAAGGACTAGGGTTGGCTTCAGAATGACATCCGACCATTAAAATTTTATCAGTTTAATAATTTCATTTCTAGATAAAAGTTATATTGTAGTCGATGCCTTTTGTATCAGGCGAGAGATAAAGAAGAAGAAGAAGATGATGATGATTGTTAATGCATCTGATCATGCATGATTTAGTCGAAAGCTTGTTAATTTCCACGAAGAGATGAATAATGAGAAGTAATTAAATGCATCAAACAACAAGGAGACTTGGAGTGAGTGATCTATTTGTTTGTATGTTGTTGTCTTTGGCCAAAGTAGGGCATGTAATTGAGAAAATATATATGTTCCGAAATGAAGCATATTTGACAGAGTGAAAGCTCTTGCACCAGCTTTGATGTTGGATACATGAAAACTGTTGAATTTCATGACTTTAGTTTCAAGCAAAACAATAAGGCCTAATGGCCTCTTTTTTTATGCTTAATAAGGTTATGTAATGTAAAAGATCAGAATAGGCATTTGGTGGCCGAATTTCATATTTAAAACCAACCGGCCAAACTGAAATATTTTTGTTCCATTAGTTTGGGTGGCTCTGTTACGAATAACTAAACTGTCTTGTAAGTTATAAAAAGTAACTAATTTACTAATTATTTAATTAAAATTAACTAGTTTTAGACAATAAGTGAATTGTAAGTTATAAAAAAGTAATTCTAAACTTATTTATGTCATATTAAATGCATCAAAATCCACTATAAAAATAAAATGATTTCATGATAATCAACATAAAAGATACATTTTAGAACATATTTTATGGATTTGATTATTTTATGTAATTCAGTTCAGTTCGGAGACAATTCCATCTTGTGATTTTCTAAGACTTTGTTTAGTTAGCATGAAAAAAATATAAAATGTATGAAATTTGCTTTTGTATAATTTTATAAAGCATTAGTTATAATTAAAATATGCGATCTAAAATCACTTCATAAAAAAATTTCCCACCGTTTTTCTGTGTTTTTGATAAGATTGGTGGAGATGAAATTTTTTCTTATTTGTGTCTTACTACAAAATAAATTAAAAATGGATAATTTTTTAGTGAAAGATAAATACTTTTGGCATGATTTACCATATATAGGTTTCATAAATTATATATCTATTTCCATGCTAATCAAACGGAGCCGAAGTGAAAACAATCATCGAGGTTAAGAAATCTAAACTTAAGCTGTCGGGCAAAATGCCAAGGTCAAGATGTACACCTCAAATTAAATGGAAATTTAGGAAAAAATTTGATTAGATACACCAATTTTTCTCATGCAATATATATATATATATATATATATATATATATATATATGGTAGTGTGAAAATATATTTAAAAAGTTATAAAAAAAACACTTTTTGAAAATATAAATGACGTTTAGTAAATTATATCGATGAACAAATTTAAGATAAGCTTAATAGCATTTGATAAGAAATATATCAAACTTATTAGTTTGTTAAAGGTATATTTTAAATAATATTTTAAAAATAATAATTGGGTTTTTAATATGTAAAAAGCACTATTGTATATAAAATAATTAAATTACATGACAAAACTAATAAAACATAAAGGAAACATGAAAAAATTTTATTGTCTATATGTCGCTTTATTGCTAGAAATTTAATAATTTTTCTAATATATGTTTCAAAGTTAAAAATGTTAATAAGGACCAAAAAGTTTGGGTCGAGAACCAATAAGAAATAATTGACCCAAATTTGTATCAAACCCGACTATGCTTTTTTTAACTTAGACATGAAGCCGACCCAAATCTAATTAAGCAAACTTGGACTGAGCCAAGCCTAAATTGATTATAAATATATTATTTATATTTATATAAAAATACACAAAAAATAAAATATTTTATGATAATTATTCTTATTTATAATAAATTATAATATAGTTTATAAGTTATATTATATATATGCAGTATTAAATAAAGAAAATCTAAATTCTAAAATAAAAATTTAATATTTATTGAGATCGAGTACTTATAAAATGGGTACTTATAAAACCGAGCCGAGTCCTTTGTAACATGAACCGAGACCTGATATAAAATGGGTACTTATAAAACCTAAACATGATAAGGTTAAAACTAAACCCAATCTCGTGTACCTTGTTTACCCCAGGCCTGTTGGCACCAGTTAATGTTTTGAATCAAGAATTATTTTTTCTTTAAAGAAATTAATAAGGCAATTAGAATGAAATCTTTATCGACGTTATGAAAATGCAAAATAACGCTCCATCATCTAAATTCCATATTTTAAAAAAATACAAATTAAAATTTTCATTTTTTAAAAAGGAAACAAATTACAAATGGATTAACCTAATAACTTACAAACAAAAGGGAAAGAAATTCACAAGACATTGCCTGAGAGACAAACATAACCTACATTTTAAAAATTACTAACCTCCAATTTTTGCGAGGGATTGGAACTTGGAGAATATAACTTAATAGCAGTAGCACTATCATCTTCATGTTAGAAAGTCATCAAATAACCATTATTCACTAAATCCATATCGCAATATACATTTCTTACCCGATCGATTCACACTTAGAAACAATTCAAGTTCTTTTTGAGCTAGCATAGATGAAGAAATTAGATGTATGTTCCTCGTAAGACTGAAGCGACAAGGCCACAAATTGCAACAGAAACAACGAAATATATCAGCTCTTTCTTTAAAAAAAAAAACTTCATGAAAAGTGTAATTAAAGCATAGTGATTCAATTACAGACATGAATATATCCTTCAAGATACTTTGGCCAAGAGTGCCATCATTTCTTATGATGATATAAACATCTGTTGTTGCAAATGGAATGATAACAGCACTAGCAAGTTCAAAAACCTAATGATTTCTTGTAATGCTTGTCATTCACTCACTACGTGTTTAATGCCATGCAATCAGTTACGACCTTGTTATTCTTCCAAATACAGGGCTATTTTTGAGCTCTCCAAGCAAAATAGTTAGCATGAACATCTGTTGCTACTACGATCCAGCGCATGCAGATATGTATTCGTGTGACATTTACATTATTTACCTCTGGCCATGACAATGTTGCAAGTCATAAGGAGTTGGTGCTGTTCCATAAGCAGGAGCTGCTTGAACAGTTGATGTTTTTCCATAAGCAGCAGCTCCTTGCACAATGCCTTGCACCTATACACAACACCAATGTAACCCAAAAAGAATGACAGAGAGAACAAATGATCATCAGTGGAAAAAAATGTAATGAACTGAAAAATAACACACCGTATTTATGGAAAAGCCAGCAGGGTACGGGTTTGCCCCATAAACAGTAGGGTCTGGACGGATATAATTTGCAGCAGAGCCTGCAGCAGATAATCCCCAATGGTTAGTTTTAGAAAATATCCCCCCTCGTCATCCAAATTAACAGTACAGAAAGATATACACTTTCATAACAAACCTCAAAAGTTCATTCTTTCTTTAAAAACCACTTTCTTCCAGAATAACAGAAAATATATCCACAACCTTTAATTACAGGCGTTCAGTGAGAAACTTGTCCGTTTACATTTTGCATAAATTAATTGCTACTATCCTGCTCAGACAGCCATTAAAGAGCAGTAAAAAAAGACCATTTGACTTGAAGTCCAGTACAGGAAACTCATACCCTGATTCACAGAAGCTGCAGCAGCTGCCTGTGCTCTTTTCTCAGAATTAGCAAGATGAGCTCGCAGCCTTTCCATCTCTCTTGCCATAGAAATCAAATTCTTCTCCATGGCTAGACCTTGTTCATAGTTTTCAGTATGTGCTTTCTTCTCAAACTCAACCGCAGCCCTAAACATTCCACATACATTTGTCAACAAAACTGACTCCACAAGACCAAACTGATATGGTGGCCATACATTATAAAACAACCATTAGGAGTAATTAAGAACTATGACAAAAGCATGAAAACAGAAAGAGCAGCTATTATTTATACACCAACAAATTACAAGAGCCTCAGGTCAGACTCAAGGTATTATCTTAATCTGTTTATGATGTCTCATGTTTAATAATTGGTAAGATCCAGTTTGTTAGTGGGGATGGTCCATACATCTTTAACTTGGGTTAACCATTTTGAAGGGATGACTTAGGCCTATCAGTTTGCACTTGGGCCGGGTCGGAGAAAAAGAGATAGCCCAACTGAGAATCATAAAAACAGCAAATTAGAATCTCCATTGACCACAAGTTTTAGAAGTGATCAGCGGATTGAGAATTTACTTGACCAAAAACAACTACTCTGAAATTATCTTCGAAAATAGAAATATCAAACCATTATCCACACAGAAAACAGGATCATTAGAGATAAAATCTTATAATGCCTACAGAATACAAATAGAAATACCTAGCACACTGCAATTCTTGCTTCATGGCTTCAATGTCCCTCTTCATAACTGGGCCATGCTGCAACTCAGCCTTTGCTCCAGCCAAATCCTGTTTTAGAGCCTGCACCTGAGCAGCCATTTCCTGCTTAGAAGCACTAAGTTTCTGGTTATTTGAACGAACATGTGCAAGCTCCGTTTTCAATGGCTCAATGCCCCTCAGATCAACATCTAATTTAGCAGACTTTTCATATAACTCATGCAGATGAATCTCCTTTTCCGCTCGCATTGAGCCTGCGCCACGGGCCACCCGTTCAAGCTCAGTCTGAGCAGCCTCAAGCTCCTGTTTCAGAGCCACATGAGTAGCAGCCAACCGTTGGTTGTCCACCAAGAGTGTCTGAATTTCATGGTGCTGCTCAGCCAGTCGCTCTTCAATCACTGCTGAGTGTGGGGGAAAGTGGCCCCTTCGAGAAAACGAAGAAGGTGGCTCCTGGATATCATCAATAAGCACAGAAAGGGGGAGGGGCAGACCAAGATGGCTCCTGGAAGCCGAATGTAAGGAATGTGGTTCATGTATTGGAGGCAGCAGAAGCCCACGATCACGGCTTCTCCCAGACATCGCCAAAGTTTTATTCAATGCAGAGAATGACTACTAGAATATAAGAGTTTTGTCTCTGAAAATATTCAAGAAATCAATAAAACAAGAAAAGATGCAAACATTGCCAAAAAGTATAAAAAAAAATGATACAATTTGCATTATGGTTACTAAGCAACAAATATTAAGAATGGATTGCACAGTGGGGAAATGAAATCAAGAAGATAGTTACCAAGAGCATACAATATTACCATCATCATCATAAAAAATTTAAATTTTCTACAGCAATTAAATGCCAATAAGCAGAGCACCAAAACTGCAGAATTGAGACCTGGCATTGAACATTTACATCCAACAGCTTATACAAACCATAGGAAATCACAGATTACAGTGTCAAAGATTACACTGCTTATAGTTGCTGGGTATGAACAAGAAAAGATGCAAGAATTGCCAATAGCATAACATGATATACGATGCACATTATTGCTTCCACATAGCACATATCAAGAGTAAATTTAAAAGCACCACATACATATAAAACCAAGAAGATTGTATTCTCACTACTATCAAGTAACAATTAGCAGACCAATAAACTTAGACCTATAAATTAAACTTTATCTACCAACCAAAACTATTGGAATCCTTTAAATTAGAATAAAAAAGATGATCTTATTGTTGGTTCTTTGAACATATGAACAAAATAATACGCTCAACAGTAAAAGCAACTAACCCAAGACTAAAATTCATTATCGCTCAACAATAAATACAAACAAGTAAAAGTCTCAAATTACATTGAAAAAGATGGTCCCTTTATATATTTTTTTAAAATGGTCCTCTATGTTTCCTCCTATCTATACAAGATTAAATACAAATGAGAAAAGAAAGCAATCAAACCAGCAGATTAAACCTATAACTTAAACTTAACCGACCAGCAGTAAATGCAAAATATTGAAAATTTCCAAATAACAATGAAAAGTATGACATTTTATTCCTCACCATCTATTTACAAGCATAATTACACAACACAGAACAGTACAAGCAATCAACATAACATTAAGACCCATAAATTGAACCTTTACAACAAACAGCAAAATACAAAAAAATCATTTTGTTACATCCATCCATACAACTTACACAATTTCAGAACAGTGAAAGGAACCAACCTACATTAAGCCCTCGAGATTGAACTTTTCCAAGCAACTATAAAATACGAACTATTGATAATCTTAAATTAACAAAAACTTCTGTCTTCGTCCACCTACATAAAAACACAAGTTACACACAAATCACACACTTTTAGAGCAGTGAAAGCATTCAACCTACATTAAAACCTATAACTAGAATTTTTTAGACCAACAGAAAAGTACAAACTATTAAAGATCTCAAAATTACAAAGAAAAAAAATGGTCTTTTTGCTTTATCTATATATAAACATAAATTACACACAAACAACACAATTCAGAATGGCAAAAGCAATCAATCATACATTAAGGACTATAACTTGAACCGTTTCAACCAACAGTAACATTGAAGCTACAAAAGAGCTCAAAATTACAAAGAGAAAGATGATCATTTTGCTTCATCCATTTATGCATAAACACAAGTTACACATAAATAACACAACTCAGACCAGCCGCATAAATAACACATAAATAACTCAGACCAGCCCTTGTACGCATTTGTGGCAAACACCATCCGCATCAGTATACACAATTACACCACTCAGAACAATGGAAGCAATCAACCCCACATGGTTCAATTCTTGATGAATTGAAACTTTTCAACCAACAAAAAAAAAAAAAAAAAAACTGTTGAACTTACAAAGTAACAAAGAAAAAACGATCGCTTTGCTTCATCCATCTATATATATACAGCACAGGCACACAAAAATTACACAAGGAACAGCGCAATCGACCGACCCAACAACAAAAACCAATCTTTAAAAACCATACAATAGAAAAAAAAAAAGAAGAGAAGAAAATTCAACATTACAACTGCAAGTGAACCAACCTCGACAAGAACGAAACCCGGTATTAAGTCATCAAACTTGAAGAACTAAAACAACAAATATTTAAAGTCGAGAACAATTTTTTATTTTTTTCCATGTCAAAATCTAACCCAAATCGCATTTCACTTCCACCAAATTGCCGCCTCCACCACCTTAACAACATCATCATCGATTGCCCAACCACGCCATCGCGCGGCGAAGATGGGAACTGAGAGAGAAGAGAGAGGAGAGGAATGGGAGCATCACCTTGTCGGCGTAGGAAGGATGCGCCCCACTTCTTCGCCAGAGGATGAGTGGAGGGAGGGCAGGGGCGTCGGCCGTGGGCCGTCGGAGATGCTGAGACGAGAGACAAAAGGTGGGTTTTTTTATTTATTTTTCTCCACATTTTTTTAAGATGCTTTATTAAATATTGAACACACTTTTTATGATTGATTTCCATTAAATATTGGTTAAAGTATGATCATTTTTAACAAAACTCCACCCCTGGTTTTGCGAAAATATTAAATTAAAAAATTGAGTACAAACGAAAATCACAAGAAGGCCAAAATCGTACTAAATTTGAAAACGGCACATGGCTTGACACACTCCAGAAATTTACCCTTTAGAAGAAGCTAATATCTTTTAGTATAATTGGTACGAGAAATTTCATATATTATGTGTGAGAGAAAATAAAAAAAATATGATGAGCTTAACCCGATAATTAATTTCTAATCGGAGGTAATTGGACTTTGGACTTATTTGATGGAGGTGGTTTTCGTGGGGGGTAGAGGTGCACATCGTTGTTGGTGCTTTCATTTTGGTAGTCGAAGGCGGTGATATGAGGTGGTTCTGAGGTTTCACAATCGGGGTCGAAGCTGAGCTCTCACTCTTTATCTTGGGAGGATGGTTATAAGTAGGAGTGAAAGCTTTTGTATTTTGTTTTTGTTTTTGTTTTTGTAATTTGTCTTCATTTTTTAAGTTATTAGGGTTTATGGGAAGGGTGATTTTGCTATTTGTCTATGAGGTTTAAAAGGAATGAAAGGCCCCATGAGGATGTGGCACAGCCGAGTGGGTAAGCAGACCTTAAAAAATCGACAAAGGATGAGAAGGGGATGATAAAGAATGATCCAAAGAGGGTTAAGAAGACAATTTATTCAATATTTTATCTGTTGTGTTTTTAATGTAGAGAGGATAGTCCTCAAGAGTTGATATCAATGTGGAAGTGTAGTAGGCCCTACCGACCATGCTACACATGATATATGTACTAATCCCTATCATTGATGGAGAGTCTTCTAATAATTAATGCCACTATAGACATTTAACTCATGTATTGATGTGTAATACTACTGTTGTATTGGATATTGTGTTTTAGGATTCCAAGTTTGGCATAGCTCCAATGATTACTTCATCAGTCCTCATCTAAAGCATGTAAAAAGGCTAAAGAAGAAGAGCCCAATGTTACAGAGCCCTTTCACTCAACAATCAAATTCTGGCATAATGGAAGTGTCATCCAACAAGTCGTCCATTATTAACAAAGGGTTGGATGAGAGGGTGATCTATTAGACTCATCCTATCAAACTTGCCACTCAAGATCATGACACAATCTTAGAGTTTGTGTCAAACAATGGAGTTGAGCTAGCCCCTCCAGGTGTGGTGAGGGTAGATGTTTATCAAGTTCTTCGAAAGACCTAGATCCATTTGAATGTTAGTATACCCCTTCCCCTTTCAACGCCTACTCTAACATGTTCATCATATTAGTAATGCACAACTGATCTCTGTCAATTATAGACTATCTTTTAGTACCTCAAGTTCGTTAGGGTGCTGGAAGAAGAGAATGCTTTCATTGGGGGAGAAATCTCATGTCAGATGATTCATTGTGGATACTTTCACATCTAGTTACCTGCATGAGGTGCATGTCCTTTATAAGAAGTCGCCAATGACTTCTTCGGTTCTCATTAGTGATTTTTTTGTGCATGTCTTCTAAAAATGATTGTAGCAATTGATGCTATTTTCACATGTCATTAATTCAAAAGTTTTACATGGGAGCACGAATGAAGACAATTTGATAAAACTATTAGAAGGGATGAATAAGTTTTATGATATGTTCTAATTTTCGATTCTCCATGATGACCATTACTTTATGGGTACCTACAATAAAATTAAACACACAATCACGTATTATAAATTGATGGGATCAACAAACAATGCTAGTAGAAAATATGAGTAGATAGTGGTATGCTTTCAGCTTACGTTGGTTAATAACTCAACTACATTTGCAATTTTTGTCTTACAATGTGAATTCCCTGCACACCCGGAGGAGGCGAAGAAATAACTTGTTGCTCGAAGTGTGGTAGAGGATGAGCTCTTGTGATTAGGAAGAGCATGAAGCGTATATGAACTATTGTGCCCCCTTTGTCATCCTCTTGGCTGATTGTTACACCTAGGGGAGGCCCATCAATTTCACTCAGTCAGAGATACAAAAGTACGCCATGATGCATGCAACAACAAATCTTATAAGGGATTCATATCACCTATTACTTGTTTTTCAAATCAGATTTACTAGTGGAATCCCTAAGTGATGACATTTGTGATGAGCATTAAGAGAAAACATAAAAGATGATGTAACCTTCTTTGAAATTTGACTTTATAATTGAGCATTTTTTTGGGGATGATCATTACGTTTGGCATAATGAACATTGCTACACATAGCACATGCATTGATGGGTGGCATTTGTCGTTGATGTAATTTGGTGTCCATTCATCATTGATGTCATTTGCTATACGTAGCATATGACATAGATGGGTGTGCATGTATCTGGGGAGGGATGACTTCGGTCATCTGGTTCTAATGCCCTTTGATGACAATAATGATCACTAAATGTTTTGCATATTAACAAAAATTACATCATGCAACCATTTGTCATTGATTGTACCTTATAGCAATGCATTATAATAGTTAATAACATTAACTTCAGTAATATCAGCTAGATATAGTATGACATTCTTGTAATACGTGTTATGCATGTTTAGTGGTACGTATAAAAAAATATTTTTCTCTTGTCTTACATCTACTCATAGCATCCTATAACCGAGGAATGTAGGTACATTCTTGAATCAACCCATTCTTACTTTATGGGATCTACAACAGGTTCAATAAAAAAGAAAACAAAATAAACCTATACAAGATAGAATTGAATGTCATTGATGATCATCTATAGGCTATAAACATGCCATTGATGAGCAACCACATATGACATTCACTTTTATGTCTTGCCATATACATAGTTGTCTTGCCAGTTGGTGTCGGGGTCATTAGTAGAATTATGGGTGGATTTGGGCAAGCGCACTTATTATAGCTTTGATGGTTAAGCGGGAGCACTGGTACTGGTTTCTATTAGCATCAATACTCTTAATACGTCTCTTTCGTGGCCTTCTTGGCCTTCGCTTGTATGGTGGGGACAACACTCGTTGGATGGGGTCCTTGCTGGGTACCCACTACATCCTGTCCAGTATAAGCATCATCCATTCATTGTACGATAGTCTGTAAACTGTAGATTTGCACTAGTGTTATATATAATATTTCATGTCTGTCTTTTTGAAATCAATTGTGGCCATCGCATGCACTCATAGCAAGCTCATGTCCTGAAACTTACCTTAGATACATTATTTCTTTCCAACAACATCCTGGTATATACTGAAATTTACTTTTAGTATGAGGGCATTGACAAGGCAGATGTTACCGTCTTTATATTGGTTCTTCATCTTTGTCACATGTGCAATTGCGTATGGAGTCAGGTGAGATAAGAAACCTTCCCCATTAATGCGACAAGTCGCGTACCATACAGTCATCCTCGGGCGGGTGTGCTCTACGAGGGCTGTGATGGGTATACCCCTTTTACCCTTCAATACGTGATACAAGTCTTGGATATGCTAGTTGTAGTATGCCCATATTTATTTACAGAAAAATATTCATTTGACCAGTTTTTTGCAGGTTTGTCACTCAACCATCATTCAATCTTTGCATTGTGTACTTTAATCATCTCCACGGTGGCGTCATACTTGTACACTTTCTAAGAAGTCGCCGCACTCCATAGAACAATTCGAAGAATGGCATCATTGAAGGGTCTCTTTAGGTTGGCCTCCATGTGCTTCATACAAAATGCATTGGCCGTTCTCAAGAGCACATCCTCAACTACTTGGAGAAGCCCCTTTTGCTTGTCAGGTAAAATTGTTGTCAGCTAGTAATCATCATCTCTAGGGTGCGTGAGCACATGCCACTGAAGAAGCTGTAAGAACCAGTGCCAAGTGTCATACCTCTCATTCTCAACAACACCATAAGAAATGGGAAACATTTTGTTATTCCCATCAAGTGCACAAAGTACCAAAAGAACTCCTAGATATTCTTCCAATAAGTGTGTCCCATTGACTGTTAAAGGAAAGAGGAATGTGTAATTCATTGTGTAGAACATTACATATCGATGACAATCACAACGTGGATCAAGTCTAACTAATCATTAACATTAGTAATGATTAACTTGGATTTGCTCGAGTTAGCTCCTGTCAATATGTTGACAGAACTACAAATGACACACTGTGGTTTGCCTTTATTCTCTCTGCTTGAATATCCTTAGCATTATAACACTTGGGTATGAGGGAACCACCCCCCACTACTTGTTGACATGCAAGATGATCCTTTTGGGGGTGATATTGCAACTCTCAACAAATAGACCCTTTGATTTAGCTATAATCCACTCTTGTAGCCATTGCATTATCCTTTCCTAGTCTAAATTGTCCACATGTACGTTCCCCACAAGTAACGGGTCATTGTTATCTATCCAGTTATAAACGTAGCGCGAACCTTTCACAAACACCCATATACCACACACTTTACTGAATATATTCTCTTCTTTGCCTATATCATAATGGCTCTTAATGATGTTATCACTTAAAGTTATTATGAAGTCAGCCATCAACTTGAATTGTGTTCCTACCTCAATTTTTTCAACTACTCGTGGCTCTTCTAGACCTTCAATAGCATTCCATTCATCTGTCATATCAACTTGCGGCCATGGGTTTGGATCAAACATCTTTCCCAAATTCTTCCCAGCCTCAATGGGTTCCCTGACATCAACTACTCTC
This sequence comes from Piper longum, assembly GCA_032619315.1. Taxonomy (NCBI): domain Eukaryota; kingdom Viridiplantae; phylum Streptophyta; class Magnoliopsida; order Piperales; family Piperaceae; genus Piper; species Piper longum. Next base: position 34,099 of record JAVDBV010020330.1, read on the forward strand.
GTAAGTTTGGCGTTGGCAAATAGTTCATCCTCTCTATCCCACAGTTCAATGTCTTTCGCCCCATCATCAGGCACAAAGTTTTTCGTCCCCCACTCCCTCTCGAGGTTTTCGTTGGAGCCTCTAGCTTAGAATTTTCATCGTCGATATTGTTATCTACTATTACACTCAGATTTATCGGTTCACCCATTCCTAGAATTCCACTAATTTCTAATGTTTGCACAATGTCATCAATGAATATTTTACTCTTACATTATATAACCAATGACATAATAAAAGAATATGGACAATGAAATTACCTTGTTAAGTTCTCATCTGTTATGTGTCACATTGGTTAATTTAATGTGCACTCCATTATTCGGGCCAGCGTTTTGTTTGTCACTGCCATATGAATTGAAAATAAAACACATATGTCATTAATGACATCGCATTAAGGAAAAGAATTTCATTAATAATTTCCGACTGTATGTACCATACTTCACGGGATACATAAGCCTCCTTCATTTCATAGAATGAGTTCCCCCCCACACCCTTCTTGTTCCATTCTCTCATAGTGTCTAAGCATATTGTCTTCACCTTTGATACCCTTGTCATGATGATCATTAACCCTGCCATGTGAAAAATGGTACAAGTAAATTACATCACCAATGACATGTCACAATACTACCAGACAATGTAATTAACATAGAGTCTACATGTCATTAACATATAATCATTGATGTTCCTCCTCTAGTCTATCATTGTCATTTCAATTTAACATTGAATTTATATGTCGTTAATGAATTCTAATAATGTAACACAAATTCATTAATAGTTCACAATTGTAAGTACCTTGTTTCGCAGGGTTCATAAACTTCCATCATTTGTGGGAATGAGTCCCCCAGTTCACTCTTTCTTCCTTCATCCTATATATCTATATTTTGTTCACCTTGGCTAATCTTGCCCCCTCCATCTTCACCTCTACCATGTGATCAGATGCACACCTCTATGACATCATCATCCACACCAACTGCAGGTGGAACCAGAGCCAGCTAGGGAAGTGGTAAACTAGTATGGAAAAATAAAGTATAACGCAACCATCATCACACAACCCATGTAATGACCCGGCCAAAGTGCAACGTAATGGACTTAAGTCATTTCTTTAAAATGGTTAACCGAAGTTAAAGATCTATAGTCCATTCCCACTTATAAACATGATCTTAACCCAGTAGGTATTAGATGTGAGACTAAATTGAGGGATCTCACAATCCACCCACCTTAGGAAATTTCGTCCCCGAAATTCTTACACTTGGCCCGTTACTAGCCCTAGCCCACGACCTTTTGATCCATGACC
>JAVDBV010020365.1:2584-51105 GCA_032619315.1 Piper longum
CCCCCCCCCCCCCCCCCCCCCTCTTACCTGCCAACTTGGTGTCGCTTTCATCTCTATTCATTATCGTGAAATTTCAAGGCTAACAAGTAATATTATTTTGTCATTTGTGTGTACCCAATATTTTCTTTACAATGTGCTGTAGATGAATGTTTTCCTAAAAAATAACTTCACGGATGTTGTAGTAAGAAGAAAATGCTGTTTTCTTTTTTATACTATTTGGTTGCAATACATAACTCTGTCAAGCTTTTCCAAGTAATTGCCATGAAGTTTGTTGTAAAGATATTATTGAAACTCCATATGCTTAGAGTAGTTCTTTAGCTAGTACTGAAATGCCACTCATTACTACTTAGAATCTCTGAGTAGTGAAATACAAAGCTCAATCATTTCAATGTGATCATCATCCATTAAAGAGAAACTGAGATATAGTGTGCAAATGTGTAACGAATGGCAGTTGAGAACAGATAATTGCACAGAAGAGACTCAGTATAGCTTCATAAAACAACCAAGAATATGAATTCCAAAGCCTCAACATTCCATCTCACTAGCTTCGTTACAGTCAATTTATTCAGCTTAATCCGACAAAGAATCACATAGATAATAATATGAAGAATAATAATACTACTATATATCTATCATACTATCCACCTATATAAATAATAAGCACATAAATAAAAAGCTCAGATGAAGAAGAAAGAAGAAGAACAAATTAATTACCTCTCCCAAAATCCGTGGAGATCAATCAGCCCTCCGAAGACGAAGTGGAGGAGGCATTGATCAAGCCATTGTAATCAGAGGAGATACTGTCCTGCAAGCTGAGCAAGAGGGTGCTAGTGTCGAAGCTCAAGCAAGGCTTGGAGGTGGGCACATACGGCAATGGCGCCTCCCCACCCAGCATCTGCACCGCGTTCCTCATACCAGGCCTGGCAATGGGGTCTGGGTGAGAACAGATGAGCCCAACCAGCAGCACCCTCCTCATCTCCTCCTCCTCGTACTCCCCGCCGAGCCTCCCATCCGCCGCCTCCAACACCCTCCCATCCCTGTACAACCCCCACGCCCACTCCACAAGGTTGCCGCCGGCCGCGAGGGCGGCGTCCTTCTCGATTGGCCTCCGGCCGCAGGCGACCTCGAGCACCACCGCGCCGAAGCTGAACACGTCGGTCTTGTCTGTGGCCCGGCCGGTGAGGAGGTACTCCGGCGCCAAGTAGCCCATGGTGCCCGCGGCGATGGTGGCCTCCGGTGACTTGTCGTGCTCAACCTGCCTCGCCAGCCCGAAGTCGCCGAGCTTGGCATTGAACTGTTCGTCGAGCATCACGTTGCTGGCCTTGACGTCCCGGTGTATCACCTGCTTCTCGCACTCGTGGTGGAGGTAGGCCAGCGCCGACGCGACTCCGACCAAGATCTTGCGCCGGTGCGGCCATGGGAGGGCGGTCTTGGACTCGAACAGAGCCTTGTCGAGGCTGCCATTGGGCATGTAGTCGTAGACGAGGAGTATCTCGCCCTTCTCATGGCACCACCCATGGAGCCTCACCAGGTTCCGGTGTCTGAGCGTGCCGATAATGGACAGCTCCGACAAGAACTCGGCTTTCCCCTGCTCGCCCTCATGGCTGCACCGCTTCACCGCAACAATGGCGCCGGTCTCCGTGATGATCCCTTTGTATACCGTCCCGAATGCGCCATTGCCGATCACCCGAGCTGGGTCGAAACCCCGGGTGGCCGCCTTGAGCTCCCTGTACGCGAACTCCTTCGGCGCCCTCACTAATTCCGACGGGACGCTCGGCGCCGTCTTCTTCTTGTACTTCTCCGATTTGAGTGTCTTGGAGGAGGAGGAGGAGAAGAAGAACCAGATGAATACTCCGGCGAGGATGGCCAGCACGAATGCTCCCGCCGTCACCAATCCCCCCACCACCAATGGATCCTTCCTGCAGAGATTGTTGTGGCAAGATGCGTTGGAGACGGCCGACGCCGGAGCCGGCGCCGGCGGCGCCGGCGGAGCAGTGACGGCGATGACCATCGGGCTGTTCATCTGGGCTGCCGGGGATGGCGGAGCGGGAGCCTCTGGCGGCGGCGAAAGATCGGTTCTTTCGGAGGAGAAGCTCCACCACTCAATGCTATGGACCTCCGTGCTGCCCTGCGTCGAGCCGGAGAAGCCGACGAAGACGTGGTCAGCGACGTACTTGGTCAGGTCGAGGTCCATTGACAGGACGGGCGCCGCCGGCCGGACATTGGAGTAGGAGACGGAGACGTTAAGCGTCCGGCCGGCGCCGTCGTATTCGATCCATGCGTTGATGGAGTCTCCGCTCTTGAGGTCGACGGCGACGTCGCCGAGGTCGGCCGTGGCCGCCGACACCATGGAGCCGAGGTCGACGCCGACGTGGTTGCTGTTGATGTCCTTGAACTCGACGTCCATGAGGGTGTCGAACTCGACGGCGACGACGGGGGCAGCAGCGCCGGTGGCGTTGGCGATGCCGAGGTAGCCGCCGGCGTCGCCGAGGGAGAGGTCGTCGGGGGAGATGAGGAAGGCGAGGCCGCCGCCGATGGAGGAGGGGTTGAGGTTGATGACGGAGAAGGTGAAGAAGGTGGAGAAGGAGATGGGCTTCGACAGCCTGATCGGCTGGGAGAACAGCGCTCGGCCGGCGCCGGAGTTGGGGACGGGGAGGTCCCGGGAGAGGGCGATGGTGGTGCCCTTGAGGTGGGCGTCGCCCAGCAGCTTCAAGCTTGTTAGTGTGAGCGTCCCGAAGTCGAACTCCACCGCCTCCAACTCATTGGAGTTGCACAGAAGAAGAAGAAGAAGAAGGAGCAGAGCTGGAGAGATTGAAGCTTTCCACATTTGCTATGCTGATCTCCAGCTGCCCATTCAGTGGAAGAAGAAAATGTGGAATGAGCTCGCATACAATGCCTATTCTCTGTATCAAAAACCCATGTGAGTAATCTTTTGATACTCTGAAAATGGAATGCAATTAATCTAGCAGGAACTCCAAAAGCTTACACAGCAGTTTCACTCATGCAATAGATTGGAGTTGCACTGTTACTCTGTCCAGCACAGTGATCCAAGAACACCGATCTGAAGATCAGATGATGATTCAGATAAGGTGAGGAGAGTGAGGAAGAGGGAAAGGATAAAGCGATGGGTTGAAGTGAGAGACGGGGAAGATAGACTCCTCGGATTTCTGTACTTGACCAGACAAGGAGGAGGAGAGTCGCGACTCACGAGCAAGCAGAGGAGGTAAAAAGCTTAGAGGGAAGGAATCCAAGGGGGAGATGGGGACGAGCGTCTCGGTGGGGGAAGAGAGGTGCCACGCAGGCCCGACGGTACACTTCTCCTAGATTAGATAAGAATCATCCATCATATGTTCAGAACAGTAAGAGCACCGACTTCTCTTCAAAGCTCTGCAACACACAAGAGTGATAATGGATGGGAGTTGGAGCAGTAATAAATCATGGAAGTTACTCAATATTTCCTCATAAATTGGCGTTGTAACCGTTGATGATCAGGCAAGTTCAGTGTCAGAGAGTGTTGCACTCAGCTCGAGCTGACTCTCTGCACCACAAAGTCTTGCAAACGTTCATGTATGGTAATTGAGTTCACGAGCTCGAAAGAGTACATGTTGATGTACAACAATACAAATGAAATAAAAGATTGGTCTCTACTAAAGCCCGATGCCTTTCAGAGCAAATATCAAGCCTATAATTATTCTGATTAATCAAATATTTAAATTTTTATTTCAACTTATAATTAATAAAAATTACAATCAAAATAACAACAGGCAAAGAGAAATGTTTTTCAAAATAAACAAAATAATTTTACGTAAAAAATTTTAAAGTTAGAGAAAAACTACGGGCAAATAGTTAGATATAATTTCATACAAAAAATATTTATAGAAGAATAAATTTTTTGGTACTAATTTATTGATTTTAGTATTGATCACAAAAAGTAATAATAAAAAAATATTACAAATTAATAACTTAGATAAAATTATCATTGATAATTCTAAGTATATTTTTATAAAATATTCACTTTTTTTAATCTATAAAATTTTTTCCTTCTCTTTTTGTTACCTTTTTTTTATAAAATCAAAGAATAAGAACTTTAGTCGTTTTTTTTATTTTTATCATGTTAGTTTTTTATAAAATAAGATTAATTTTTTATAATTTAAGAAAGAGTGAAAACCCAAAAATAGTATATAAAAAGGACACTAAAATGGAAGCCTTGAAATTCTGTTTGGCAGTTGATAGTTGATTGATTGTGATTAACCTGTTAGAATAGTTGTTTACTTGTGTATTCAATAAATTGCTAGTTGCGTGTTTGCCTTGTTTGTGATGATATTATATGCCTAGCTAAACTCCATTTGATTACACTAGCGAAAGCGGTCGCCATTAAATGATCAGATGTTACCGTTCGTTGTGAATTCGTATGGACCTCTTTTGGATATAATACATATGTACGCAACAACCATCGAGCCGCCCCACCAGTCCATGTTACAGCATTTTTATAATGGCATGTAGAGACAGTTGAGATATAGCAAACAATACAAAGGAATAGATAATAAACAGATATTAAACAGTATGAACAATGACGAAGTTTTCAATCCAGATGTGACATGGGCTAACTAACATAACATACTCCTCTCTAACTTGACAACATGTGTTCCATCACTCCCATCCACACGAATAACTTGGTTCACTAAAATCTAACTGTCTAATGTTGAATGGTGATTTAGTAATCTGACCCCTTTGATCATGCATTTACAATGGTTTGTGCACCCTCAATGGTTTGATATATTAAACCAGATCGAGGTTTGCTGGTTGTATGTACGAGAGTTTGTATGAAAATTTTGGGGGGTGTGGTATTGTGTGATGTTGCATGTGATTTGTGTGCCAGCTTGCGCAGCCCTTGCCATCTAAATTATCATCTTGTGGGAGCCATTGCCGTCATTCATGACTTTACTTTCTTTCTGTAAGCATTATTCTATCATTTAGTCACGGATGGATGAAGCACTTTCCGACAGATTGATCTTTACGTTTCATCTACTTCCACCGATCTATTACTATTTGGTGCACTTGGGAAGTGGAACTTTTCTTTTGATCTTTATTTGAGCAGGCCATGTAGCTCAAATTGGGCGTTTAGGCCAAGTGATGACTGATGCCCCCCTCAATATAATTCTGCGAGTTTTTTGCAATTACCCTGCTCTTAGTATCTTCTCCATGTCCAGTGTGCTAATGGTCATTGGTGGGATTACACGTCCCAAGCACACATACATGCATGGTTTGAGTACACCTCATCAACTCAACACAATTAAGTGAGACCTTGTTTCAGTGATGAAACGTTAGAAAGATGAAGTTTTGATGGGCATTTATTGGTGTGTTGAAACAATCGGATCAGTTCATGTTATCCTCACTGATCAGAGAGAATTGGAAATGAGCAGTTGGTACTTGGCATTGTTTTGTATGGCAAATTAGCGTTTTCCCCCACTGGGAACGAACATTCGGTTGGCTCTTTCCTAGTTTTCCTCTTCTAATGTAAAGCAGGAAGTTGAAGCTCCCTCTTCACAAGTTGCCTTGGCTCAACTGCTCACTGCTACTAAAATCACAATTTCGCGGAGTTCATAATGAAAGATGAAATTAGTTTAAACTTGAAAATTCATAAATAACCTGACTAGCTAAAAAAAAAAATAGTCATGCAACAAGCCTCTCGGATAACTCAAGCTATTGCAATGCAAAAGAGCACAAAAATGATAGAATCATACACAACATAGCTAAAGGAAGGCATACGTATAAAAAATCTCACAAAATTATTCACACCTAAGTTACCAAATATGTTTGAGAAGTGGGTATGAGGAGACAAGCCAAGATGCAAGTTTAAACTGGGAGGAAAGGGCAAAAATATTGTTGTGAAGTAGCAATTCGGTCTCAAAACTTGTCCTTCACAAATTCCAAAAATGGAAATTGCCTTCAAACAAGATGAATTTCCGACGACGATGGAAGAGAGTTCAAACATAGGGTTTTAAACATAATTGTGCACATAGAACAAACTGGCGTTGAAATTTATAAACAAATATCTACAACCAAACAATTATACTGAACTACTAAAAACCTTTCGTTTTGGCTATAAACCAAAAAGAGAAAAGAGATAAAAAGCAGGGAATGTATAGGAACTCAATACCTAAATCATAGCTCGCCTGAATCTATCGACTGAAGCCGACAGATTGATAGAAGAGAAGACAAACGGCCGTAATAGTTTTGAGATGAAGTAGCTGGAAAAAACAAGAAGATAAACGACACATGAATAATTTCTTGAACTTTAATTTGCCTAATATAATTGCAATCGTAAGCCTTCCCCAAGAATTTTTATAAACAAACAGATAAAAAAAATCAGCCCAAGCCCAACACTTGATATTCTGACACCCAATGGATAGCTGGTAAACAAGTGGCATCAAACCAGAGGTGCCAAAATCTAGCTGTGGCTGTGAATCTTGTGAAGTTCCAGACCACTTGGGTTCCTGCATATAAATTTTTCCGGCTCTCTTGGGGAGAATCTATCACAACTCTGCAACTCAATCAGAAGTCCACATAGAAAATCTATCAGTAAACAGCTCAATCATGGCGCTTGAAGTAAGTGGGTGGTCATTGCCTTCATTGAATTCAACCATGTATAAGAACTTCAATAGGTTGAATTGAGATTGATGTCTGTGAATCCGATGGTATGCAGGCATGGTTCATGGATGAGTCCTTGGAAGACCAACGGCTCCCCCATCGTCGACACACAGAAGAGCTCGTTTCCATTGACAAGCTAGAGGGTAGTCATTGGTTTCTTCCATTGTTTGCTTTTTGGTTTGGAATCTGAGAAGTTGTCTTTTTTTATGTAATTGTCCCTGTGATTGTAGAAATTGGGGTTCTGCACTGGAAATTGAATCCGAAGGATTATGAGAACGATGAGGAACTTCAACGGATCCGTGAGAGAAGGGGATATAATTACATGGTAATCTCTTGCTTACTGTCTTAGAAACAATTGAATATTTTTAATATTCCCCCCGTTTCTAGGGTTATGGCATAGGGTTTGGGTTTTGTATCTTCGTTGTAATGCGATGACAATTAATTTATGAGATAATATCCATGTATCAGTCTCAACCTAGCAGAGATAAGGCATACACGACGCGGTTCAATCCTAAAGAATTTATAAAACATCAACATCTGTTTAATGTTTTTGAGGCAATTCGTTGTAATTTTCTTTCTTTTTATTTTTTGTTGGGTATTCATTGTCAATCAGAAAGCTTCTTCTCAAATGAAGTTTGCATATACAACATAGAATTTCTAGTTTAAGAACTGTTTTTGTTGGCCCGTTGGGTCTGTTAGCAGATGAGAAGGAAATCAGACGAGGGAACTGGAATCTGGGTTCATTGAACTATTAGAACATAGGATGAATATGGCCTCTTTTGTGGCTATTAGCATTCCTCAAACAGTGTTCAACTCAACTAAGTACTCAATTACCAAACAACTTCTATAAGATGTGACTATTCTAACATCACCCCTCAAACTCAAGATGTGTGAAACATTAAGCTTTTTCTTATTAAGTGTGAAATTAAACTACACCACAGTATGTGTTTTGTGAAGAAATCTTCCTACTGTGGGAGGATGGATCAAATGTCAATGAAATAGTGTCCTGTCGATGATTGCTCGATATAGTATTATGAAATTTTTGTTGTTGTGATTGGGTATGATGGCAGGATCTTCTGGACTTGTGCCCGGCGAAGGTGGACAACTATGATGAAAAGCTGAGGAACTTCTACAGGGAGCATATTCACGCAGATGAGGAGATCCGCTATTGCTTGGAAGGAAGTGGCTACTTTGATGTAAGGGACAAAGATGACCGCTGGATTCGAATATGGATCAAGGAGGGTGACATGATCATCTTGCCGGCTGGAATCTACCACCGTTTTACTTTGGACACAAGCAATTACATTAAGGTAATGCCGGAGAATTCTGCAATTATCACAACAAACCTTTTATTCTAAATATTGATTTGACTAACACTGCCATTTGAGGTTGGGAAAAAATTTTAATTTCTATATCATGATTTCGAAAGTAGTCATCTTTCTGGTTCTGTTTGATAAGGGTGACGTGAAAAGGGTGGAGGAACTTTTGTTACTCCATATGATCAAGGCCTTGTTTTTAATGTTGATTCCTGAATTGCCATATTTCTAATCCACTAGCATGGAGATCTGTAGATCCTACAGATGGTTGATTAGGAGCTAGTTGGTGTTTCGGTTTGCAAATTGTTCTTAAAATCAAAATTTCAAACTTTGATGCATACATAAGAAGAATTACTTTACTGGATGAAATATGGTAACATGAAACATTTTATGTAGTTGATGAGGTTGTTTGTGGGAGAACCAGTTTGGATTGCTTACAATCGGCCACAGGAGGAACATCCGGCGAGGAAGGAGTACATCAAGACTTTATCACAGGAAAGTAGAGTCCCACTTGAAGCTCACTAGATGTATGTCACTTGCTCATTGTGCTGACAGGCATACATATGAAGTATGAGTACGGTTTTTTTATCACTACTTATATGCTAAAAAATGTCTATTGACATAATATGTATAATGTATGTATGACAAACTTCATAATGTCTGTCGTGTATTATTCTATTTCTTAATGGTGTACCTATAATTTGCATTGTCTTTTGCTTGCCTCTTCTTATATTAAATATTCTTGATAATCACTATGAGGACAGAAGGGGACGGAGTTAACCTGGACAAATGAAGAATATAGTTCCATGACGTATTCCTTAGAGAAGAATAAATTGAAAAAAAAAAATTGAATGTGTTTTGGCTTTATTTTGGAAAGCTTTGCTATCTGTCTATATGCTTAATCATTTTTTTTACCCAAAAGTTTGTAGGCAAACAGTTCGATTGCCTACAAAATCATTGTGTCGTCTTCTTCTCCCACCTGATTCCAAATATGGGTCGGAGAAAATTCATCCACCTGATTCCAGGGAAATGGCGGTATACGATTCGTGTCCCAAAAATTTGGGATAAGGTGGACGAGGAAGAAGAAGATTTTGACGTCTTTTTAAACTCTGTAGGCAGTTGAACATGTTGTTAGTTCAAGCTTCACAGTATATGAACTGAAACTGACATTGCTGACTGACTGCCTTCATAGTGCAAGTTTGGTCCATTTGATGAGGACATCTCTTCCTACACTTCATCTTTAATTGATGGTTTGATGCCTAACTTTGATCTATGAAAGGTCAAGCTGCATGATTTTCAAGGTATTTAGGCAACTTCCATTAGCTGATTTATCATTCTACCCGTCAAGCCATTGCCAAAGACAACCTAAATCCAATCTGGTAGCTTATTGATTCACAAAAAAAGGTATCAATCTTCGCAAACGCAATAACTTTACTTTCCAGGCTGCCCGTCATTTCTTGCCTGGTCGGCCGTCAGTCTGTTAGAGAAACATTTTCTTGGCTGCAGATCTACCTATCATTGAGATATTGACTCTCATTTATTCCCATTATCAGCTTCTTAACACTTGAATCACATAATTCCTTTGCTAAACAACTTTGACTTCTGCTAAGAAGGTTTTTATAACATATACACTCACTTCTCAACTTTGCTTTTGCATTGTCAGTTTCAACCCGGATAAAGGAATAAGGCACAGGAAGGGCATCTGGTTATTTAAAATTTTGTTATTAATAATTATATAGATTTTAATTTAGGGTACATACCCCAACGCCCTTTTGTTATATGGTAAAAGAAGAAAAGAAGACACACTCACTGCTCACCCTGTACAGATTGACTCATTAGAGACACCCAATATTGCAGTCTAGGTGTCCATGTGTTTAGTGCCCATAAAATGAACACCTGAGACCTTGTTGAAAACATGAGAATTGCTATCTAGCTTAAGAGCAAAGTTACGCAGAACATATATCAATCCATCAACGGCCATCTACGGAATACACTTTTGTTTCCAGCGGTTTTTAACTAGTGCAAGAAACAGAGCCGTGTTTAACACTTGACACAATCATTACATGCCATTGGATTATTGTTTTCTGATCGATGTTTGTAATAAGAGAATGGAATGCAGCTTGCTTATGTAATCAACTCACTTATGAATGATTAGATGTTTCCTATCTCTTCACATTGATTCAATATATTCAGTACTGCCACCTAGCTAAACCATCTTGCTCTATCTTCTAAACACCGCCTTGCAGCCAAACTTATTAATAATAAAAATAATAATTAAAGGGCCCACAAACAATATCTCTAAAATAAGAGTATAATAACGAGGCTCGTCAACCAAATATAAGCTGGTGATTATATGGTCTACCAAACGGAACACCCAATTATTTTAAATTATAAAATATCTTTTTAAGCGATTTGGTAATTATAATAAGGGGTACTTAGGAAGTTTTTAAGGTGACAATGAGAATATTTTTCTGCTCAATATACATATAATCTATATAATCTAGACTAAGTATAGGCCAACTTGTCTAAACTTATAAGTCAGCATATTAAGCCCCGTGACATGGGTGTGTGAATTAGCCCCAGTAACTGGAAGAAAAATTGTTTTAAAATTTTATTATAATAAAGCTTTACAAAATTGATAGTAAAAATCGGGAATGTCCCGTGCAAGTGTCAAAGTAATTAAAAAAACCACACGCAGGTAGTCGACTCAAAAGGCCATACGCATGCGGCGAGCAAAAGGCCGTATGTATGTGGCGAGCAAATGGCCGTTTGTGTGCAAGTGACAAATAAGTTTCTAATAATGACTACCGTCAAGTGAAGTAAATGTTCACACCCTTAATAATGATCGCTAATACAAATTGTTAAAGTAAGAAACTCCTTTGGACATGGTGGTGAAGAACCTAGAGAAACAGTTCTCAATAATTACGCATTTGGTACCTATTAATAATTATGCATTTGGAACCTATTAATCTGAAGATTGTTGGTGTAATGTCCCATTCGAATTTGGCATCAAATCAAATAGAAAGAAATTGGCCCCACCTACGCCTAAGATGCCTTAAGACTTCCTACCAAGACGATCAAAATTGACACCGACATGTACGCACATTAAAAAAAATCATATTTATTTGACCTTTTGCATATGTATGATTCTTGGAATAATGTGTTTATTTATGCCCCCATTCATTATTAAACTTTCAAATTAAGGCTACCCTTGGACGTGCTTCCGTCCTTTTCACGTTCAACTCAGTTTTTTTTTTTCATCTCGTTTTTTTGCGCAACCAAAATTATTTTTTACATATTTCTTCTATTCTCAAACAATTTATTCAACATATAATTACGTTTTTTTTTATTCTTAAGAAAAATGTATGAAAAGTGCTTAATTAGAACATGAAAACGCAACTGAATTAACGGGTGGACTTTTAACGGCAACCGAATCCATCACTATTTCTTAATAAACCTGACGTGGAGTGGGGATAACAGATAACGTAGGGTCCTGGCTATGGCCTTCCTAATTCAACAAAATTGGTTCACCGACATTGCCTTTAATAAACTCTGTTAGTGTAGTTTAACATAGAACAATTTGGGTTGATTAAAAGACACTCAAACTCTGGTTGGAGCTAAACTCTATTTGGAATGCCATCCTTCTTTGGGCAGAGTTGGATTTTGGAAAATATCCCACTATTATTACATGAAAGGCTCGCGTTAATATCTCTATATAGCCATTAAACAAGGATGCCAAAAAAACTAAGGAAACCTTAAAAAAAGTGAGTTTTAATCATGCTCATTTGAGCTAAACTTAGAAGCTCGAACAGACAACTACAGTATCAAGCAGCCTGAAGCGAAATTAGAGATAAATAATCCAAGTACAACTCACATCAAACTAGAGTTGTAATTGAACTAAGCTCGCTTATGAGCAAAACATGCATGACTTGTTCGGGCTTAAATCCGTCCACATTTCTTGGACCGATACTGATAGCTTGATGAGCTGTTTTAAAATGTTATCGTATAAGAATGCTTGATTTGAAGTTATATTAAAACAAATAGAGGAACTCAATGTGTTCAAGCTCAAATTTATCTATGAGTATATTAATTTTAAATCCAGTGGACGATTTACCCAATTTAAGCTCAACTTCTTGAGATTATTCAAGAGCAAAAATAGTATTTTTTAAGCTATGTAGGATCCCGGCTAATGATACATAAGACCATAAGTAATTAATACACATAAATAACAAGCATACGACTTGAGCCGAGACAAAAAATTTATCAAATTTATTGTATTGTGTTCAAGTTTTGTACGTATTTGAGCCATTTACCAATACTGAAACTCTATTTATACTTTATTAAGTTATTATTTTTAAAATAGATCTCTTAAATAATAAACACGAATCTAGACACTAGTTGGCTAAAATTTGGTGGTTGGTGTTAGATTACACTATTAGGCTTTTGTTTGGTTATCATGAAAAAATATAAATGATATAAAAATTTTAAATGGTCAATCTTGATAAAACTAGTATATATGTGTAATATATTTTTTAAAAGTTTAGTACATAATCATTATATATCGTATATTTTAAAATCAGTCACTCACCTGTGCCTCATAAAAAAATATATATTTTTTTATCTCTTGAGATGAAAAATTATTAAAAAAATTAATCTTACTCAGAATATACACGGGAGACCCACTCAATTTTAAAATAATTATTTTATATTATATTTAAATATGATTATATTTAATTTACTTATTAAATTAATTAATTAATATTATCTTATATATATATTAAATTTATATACTAGGTTGACTATTTTAAAATTTTTATTTTATTTACATTATTTTCAACTCAATCAAACTAAAAAAAAATATCTACAAGCAACTTAAAAAAAATACAAAAACAAAAGCAAAAAATTCAGCGCAAATTTCGTGGAAAAGAAAAAGAAGGAAAAAGTGGTTGAGCACTTGAAACTTTTGAAACGTTGAATCCCCACGCTCTCTCCCCCGACTAACACGGACTCCACCCCCACCACCTTCTCCGATCATGCCGCCGCCTTCCTCGCCCGACGCCGACGCCGTCCTCGACTTCCTCCGCCGCCACGGCCTCTGCCAGGCCGAGTCCGCCCTCCTCGCGGAGATGTCCGCCGTCGCCGCCGGCGGGCCGGAGGCGGGTGACTCGCCGCCGCCGCCGCCGCCGGTGAGGGTGGGCGCCCGGGATGTTCCATCGGGCCCGGCGACGACGTCGTCGTCGTCGAGCGACGACGATGAGTTTGTCAGTCTCGGCTCAGGTTGAATTTGTTAGTGTTCAATTTCGTATCATGACTTCTTTTTTTTCGAGGTTCCAATTTTCTTTTCATGAAAATTTGAGGTTTTCATGTGATCATGGAGCTCGAAATTGTTCCAGAATTTCACGAACATCTTCAGTGATTGTTGTGTGAGTTGTTGTGGTGTCAGGGTCTTAGTCTTGCATTGGGAATGAGATTGTGCGGTGAGATCTGTAATAGGCGCATTTCCAGTAACAATGATCGGTTGGTTCTCTGTTTTAATACTATCATCATCGTTAGAACATTTATATGATCACATAAGAAATGAATATGTTCTGTGTTTTTATACTAATATCATGATGTTTGTATGTTCGCGCCTGTTGTGTTTAGTTTAGTTTTCTTTGAGAAACTGTGTTGGGGCATGATGAGTTGATTGTATATGTTTTGTTTCCTTATGTAGATTTGATCAATCCGTATGGAGTGTGGACTTCCTCTCGAGCTGAATCCGCGGCGTCCTCCTCGGACGGTGGATCAGATTTTGGCACTGCTAGGGAATACAATGATTCGTATTGGTATAATGAGAAGGGTGGATTCCCTTGGAGTCCTTTGGGTGTCAACAAATTTGTATATGATGGGCCTGTTGAGGATTTGGCTTCAAGAGGATTTGATTATGTGAAAGACATAAGCTCTCTAGAGGATATGAAATCTATAAATGTGGATCCGGCCTTTTGTGATTGCTGTCGTAAACAGAAGGGTTTCTATCTATCTGAATCGACAAGCCATGGAATCATGGACGAGGTTGCAATCTCTGGCATTTCTCCTTATGACTGCTATGATTTGTCTTACACTGAGCCGAAGGGTTTAGACAGTCCTGAGCTAACTAAGTTTCAGCTGGAACTGGAGAATGACGTTAGCGAATTCATCTCATGGGAAGAAAGTACTATGCACTATTCACACCAATCCACTAGCTCAACGAAAAAGCAAGTTTTTGTACCTCCTGTCCCCGAGCTAGAGTTCAGAATGTTTGATTCATTTGCAGAGGGCAGGATTTCACCCTTAAGTAAGGGACATTGCAAGCTTAATATTTTTCTTCTGAAAATGGTACACATGTTTTGAGTTTTTGTTGCTAATTATTTAAATTTTTTAGAATTTTTCTTGAATAGGATCTCACACCTTGTGCGTGATATTTTAACTTGCAGAATAAAATGACTTCGAGACTAATACAATAGCTTATTGCTAATGGTTTACTTTTCCTTTTCCTAATCTTCTGTGAGCTTAAGGTGTCAGTTAGTTCCAAATCTATAGGAAAATGTGCCAAAAGCAGCTCACTGTAGGCGTCATAGAGTTTTTTATTTGAGATGTTGTATGTCGTATGGAACTATGCTCTACTTGGAGCTTATCCTGCTGAACTGATACTGCAGCTGGTCAGTTCAGCAACTCTAGTGTAAATGTGACCAGTAATTCTTATGCTGGGGATCAAGAGAAATTTGGCGTCCAACTTCATGGTTATGAACACAAAATGGGCAATGGAAACGGTGCTTTAGCAGATGATGAGGAGACAATTGAACAGCCAGAAATTTCGGGAATCATAGCAGATGGTGGTTTAGAGCAAGAGACTCCCACTGAGCTTCAGGTGTCTGGAACTTTGGATGAGGAGTTTGAGATATTTGATTTAAGAATCATTCACAGAAAACACAGGCATGTAACTACGTTCTTATTAAAAATTTTTGGCCTCAGCGCTATCTTGGTTCACAGTTCACACAACTCATTAATGTATTCAAGGTTGATTTCTCCAGGACCGGATTTGAAGAGAACAAAGACATTCCTATTGTTTTGAATACAATCATAGCTGGGAGATATCAGCTGACTGAGTACCTGGGTTCTGCTGCTTTCAGCAAAGTTGTTCAGGCACATGACCTGCAAACAGGAGTCGATGTCTGCCTGAAAATCATAAAAAATGACAAAGACTTCTTTGATCAGAGTTTGGACGAGATTAAGCTCCTTAAGTTTGTGAATAAAAATGATCCAGCTGATGAACACCACATTTTGCGACTTTATGACTATTTTTATCATCATGTACGATTCAGTGGTAAATTTTGGATGTTGCTTATTAAAGAATATTTTATAACATCATAAGTACTGTGCATTTTTTACACTGTTGATTTAATGGGGATCTCTCCCTTCTCTCCCTTTTTAATTACATTTATGATTTTATTGAGTATGGTTGAGCTCATAAGTAGCGTTCAACTTCTCATTATCAGCATTTAGGATTAGTTTATTTCGTTGAATAAGTGGTTATTTGTCCTTGATTATAGTTTGATTGTTACATAGATGAAAAACTTTAATATTTTCATCTCTGTAGGAACATCTTTTCATTGTTTGTGAGTTGCTTAGAGCTAATCTATATGAATTTCAAAAGTACGACCATGAATCTGGAAGTGAAATTTACTTCACACTTCCAAGGCTACAGGTTTGTCATGGATCAAATTTCTTTATCTTTACATAAGGAAGAATGTTTTTCATATGTTTATGTTAGCTGCTTAAATCCAACTCCAATCTGTCTTGAAAACATTCACGTTTAAGATATTTGTTGTCGAAGACTGTTATTAGAAACCAAACAATTTTTACCTGTTCTTGATATTTTGTTTTAGGATATTTACTGCATGCATTAAAGTATTCGATTTATCAGAATTGGTGTTCTATGATTAATACATTGTCGCTAATGTCATCTTATGGTTTATTTGCACATGTGATGTGTGTTGCAGTGATAGATAGGGAAATTCAGTAGAAATCTGAGTTATTTTGTTTTCTGACATATTTTATCCTTTCTTATTGTCTTCAGAGAATAGCTAGGCAGTGTCTGGAAGCTCTTGAATACCTGCACAAATTAGGAGTTATTCACTGTGATCTGAAGCCTGAAAATATTCTCATAAAAAGCTATAGCAGATGTGAGATTAAGGTCATTGATCTTGGAAGCAGTTGCTTTCAATCTGATAACTTGTGCTTGTATGTTCAATCGCGTTCGTATAGAGCTCCTGAAGTTATTTTGGGTCTTCCATACGACCAGAAAATTGACATTTGGTCCCTTGGCTGTATTCTGGCGGAGCTGTGGTCTGGTGATGTGAGTTAAGCTTGATGTTGTCCTTTTCTTGAAACAGCTAGTTTTACTGTCAACCTAACAGCAGCTTGTCCATGAAGGCTTACTTCTCATACAGTTGCTTCTACTAGCTGTTATTCCCGTATTTAATGATTTGAATGTAGATTATTTTTTTGATAAAGTTTGAATGTAGATTATGCTAACTCATATGATTATAAAATGTCAATTTTCAGTTCATTTTTGTAGGAGACTTGCTTAAAGGTGTGGTTAAATTTTCTTTATTAATAATTTTTATATTTATTAACAGGTACTCTTCCCCAATGAATCGCTGGTCATGGTGCTCGCTCGCATGATCAGTTTATTGGGTCCTATTGATATGGAAATGCTAATAAATGGACAGGAAACGCAAAAGTACTTTACCAGCAGTTATGATTTGTACCACAAAAATGAGGTGTGTACTTTGCTTCTTTTTCTTATCCTCATTAACATTTTTATTCATGTTAGTTGTGATTCATGAAATAATTTATTGTTTTAATGTCCTATCTTTGAGCTGACTCTGATTTTTCAAAGTGCATTTTGTTGGTGTACATACTCTAGGACTTGATATTAGTGGGTACAGTTCTAGATGGATAACCTAAGATTATGAAAGGATGTCTTTAAAGTTAAAACCAAGACGTTATAGACTAGCATATTGAAGAGATAAATGAGATGGATTATTAATGAAGAATCATTTTATGTAGAGCTTGCTATTCATTTTGTCAATAATGAGCTTCTTTAAGATGTGGTAATTTGGAGTATAGATCAAGGAAGATAGAAAAAGTATTTATATGGCCCAAAGCAACAATTATGTGAGAAAAAGTTATTAGCAACTTTTGCAATACATGGGGAGCGTCTTTCCAGTTCCGATTTCAAGATAACTATGGGAATACTTCCAAATATTCAATTATTAGTGTTTACCTCCTGTGTCAATAAGTGCTTATTGCATAGCGTATTGGCAATTGAAGTGAAATCGGTTGAGCAGGAGCTTTTCCATTTAGGAACTGTGAGGTCACTATGTACACCTAATTATCAGCCATCAATGAAGAATTTCGTTTTAGGAATTCATAGGTGTGCATAGATTGGGACACTGAATTCTCTATGTGATAGTGAAGGACTAAAAATAGGCTGTCAGAGAGAGTTTTATCCTACAATGAACATAGGCACATTTGCTTGGATTATCCCGAATTTTTATTTTTGACTTAATGTGGATTTTGTTTTTCAACGCGATGATGAATTCATTTTGTCTGCATATCAACCTTAAGCTGGTACTTTCAAAGTTAAATCATCAAGCATAGTTTTCTTCTCTGATTAGATACCATTGCATGCTTGCAGGTAACTGATGAACTGGAATATATAGTACCAGAGAAGTCCTCATTAGCTCGCCGTCTTAAAATATCGGATGCCAGATTTTTTGGCTTCCTTTCTGCTCTCCTTCAAACCAACCCACTGAAACGGCCGACAGCTTCAGAGGCGCTACGACATTCATGGCTCTCGTATCCATACTAAAATATCCCTTGTTCAAGTATATATTGGAAAAATAAACGGCTTCTAAATGCATAAAAAGAGGGGGGGGGGGGAGAGCGGAAATTTATACCATAAAAAAAAAGGTTGGATTGGTGATTGTCGATATTTCTTTCTATTTACAACCTCAACATTGTACATAAATTTCAATAAACCTTGCTGGTGCCAATTGAATTCTAGCGTGGCATGTGTGCGAACATCTTTTGGCCAGTGAGTTTGGAGCGTGTTGGGAAATTTAATTTCTAGGGATGACTTGGAATGGCTGGAGCATGGCTGAGTTGAAGGGATAAGTCCACATTATAAAATGCTTCCCAATTCAGTTACAATGTACAAATATAGTCTGCATTTTAGTTCATTTGCTATTACAGCTATTAAAATACAGAAGGAAAGATTGGTCTCACCCAGCTCAAATTGATAATAAATAGTATCAACGGCCTGATTCTCTCCTATATAAGCTAAATTTAATCTGTCATTAATAATTGGCTGATAAAGAATTTTTCTATATAATAAAAAGACCAGTCATAATTTAAATAGGTGTCCATATTTAAAAACTGCGATGGGATTATGTAATTCGGACTAGGATATTCTGAGCTGAATAATAATACTAAAATAAAAAATATATAAGAGCATTTTTCAAAAAAGTCAAAAGTATTATTACATTGTTCGTAGCCAGTATACTTTTTGAAGGAGAAAAGAATTACAGGACACTTTCCTCCGTAGATCTTCAAATAGAAAAATAGAAATGTCCTTAAAAAAAGATAAAAAGACAGCAATGGGTCTCCAATAAGTTAAAATTAACTTTGGACTTAATAACTTACACTAAGGAGCTCTTCACATCCCTCTTATTTACAAGTGAAACGCGTGTAGACCACCGCATGTAAGGCTAGCCAAAAAAAAAAAAAAGGTAAGTATAACATGAAGAGAAAAATGGTTGAAAGGACACCAAATTGTTAAAAGAGAATTTCCACTCCATGAATATAAAGAAGCAGAGCATAAATTAACCTTATTTAGCACCTGGATGACCATAATACAAGGCAGTAACAGCTACTCAGAGCTTGCTCATTGAGATTCCACAGAAACAGACAAAATCATGCGTGGCTTGACTGTTTATACCCCGAGATGCCCATTTTGCTAGCGGCAAATAGCGGTTTATCCTTTGCACTTGTACTTAAAACAGTTTCTGAAATGTTTGAATGGCTCTCACCAAAACCAGGTCTCATCCAGACCTTCAGATGACCCTCCCGACAAGCAGTGATGACGGATTCGTTTGTGAATATCAACCCTGAGAGTGGCTCTGTGTGCACACGGTGAGCAACTACGGGAGATATCTTCGGCACATTGCGCATGCTTGGAGCCGGTTGTAGAGCACCCACGGGACTGACATTGTCCCAGTGCGATGATTGGCTCCCAGTTGAGGTTGGGGATCCACCAGGGGGACATCGGCGTAAAGGAACAACTATTTCGTCCATGTCCAGGTCCCATAACAACAACTGTGTGTCCTGGTAATGATTAAGGGCTGGTGTATGAGAAATTCATCACCTTTATCCATCCAACTGACTTATGTAATAGGCTCTAAACATACGCTTCTATTGGATCACATTGAGATATTAAAGATAAAATTATAACAGTAACACCTAACTACTTATCGACCGATAAAAATTAAACCTACCTGACCAACAGAGCCAAACCGATATACCACACTTTCCCTAGAACCATCCGATGTTGGTGCTGACCAGTAAGGATCAAAAGCGACTCCACTGACCTGCTCATCACATTAAACATAAGACCCATAGAAAAATATGAACAGAATTAGAGAAATTTGCGTCTGAAAGTTACCCATGAGTTATGCCCCTCTCCCCAAGCAACAATTTTTCTATCTTCCATACTCCAAATTTGAACTAAATCATCTTCTCCTCCTGTCAAAATATATCTTCCATCTGGGCTGAAAAATCACACAATATAATTAGTAAAACACATGTCAATCTATACTTGCTAATGCAAACAAAGTCAACAAGAGACCATACTCCAAGTAAAAGTACGCAACAGAGATCCATACCTCCAGGCACAACTCAAAAGAGCACCATAGTAGCTTTTCCCCCCACATATCAACTGTGCTTTAGGGAAATCAAATACTCTTAAATAACCTGCCAAATGCAGAAAATTAACCTTGCGACAAAACTTTATACAAAACTAATAGCATGCTTCTTACCCAGCCTTACACATTATATGCACTCTATACAACTTGGCACCATAACAATGTACAACTTGCATTTGCCAATTGTGCAAAAGTTTGTAAAACAAGAAACCAACAAAAGGTATAGCCAAATCTATACAAAACTGATTGCCTGTTCCTTACCCAGCCTGGTACACACTATATGCACTCTATACAACTTGCACCATAACAATGTAAAGCTTGCATTTGCCAATTGTGCAAAGTTTGTAAAACAATACACCAACAAAAGGTAACAGCCCAATCTGTAACACCCTAATTTTTTCGATATAGTGGTAGACCGAAGTGCAATAATAAAAATTCATAAAGTTAATAATTTAATTACTATTGTACAAACTTTACGGAAGCGGATTTCAAAAGCGTAGGCCTGAACCACTTAACGGCCACCTAAAATTATATATATATACATAATCATATATATTGTGCCAGAACACATAATGGCATCACGTATAGCACAGACAACTCGACGGATCATACAACATGTCATAAATAATACATGTACCAAACTCTAGTCAACGGAAACATACCCATGTTATATATAACTATAAACATGCACCGGAATCTAGTTGAGGATAGCATGCTGACATCATAACTTACTGCTAGAAGGATCATACAGAAAAGCACACATACACATACATATAAATGTTGGTGTATGGACCAACATGACAACCTATGACTACTAAATCAAACTAGAAATTAAGTAATATATAGAAGCACACATACGCATACATATAAACATTTGGTGCATGGGCCTACATTGTAACCCATAACAATTCAATCAAAATAGAAATCTAATAACAACTTAATATAAAAAAATACGCCCTTCAAAGTATGGTTGACGTACAAGTATGTCAGTGTGCAACCAATTTTAATGACAAATTCTGACAAACTTCGAAACCAACAATCATGTTGAAAAATTCAACAAAGGTGGTTATATCACCCAAATTCCCCCTTTTGGGTTGAGAAAAATATATAAACATATTTTGGTGTGTGAAAAAGAAAAAAATAAGAAATGACTGGTCATAATAAATTAGTCATATATACATATACATTCTATTATAACGAAATACGAAAAGACAATAATAAGCTTACACATTCTATAATAACAAAATACGAAAAGACAATAAACAAAGCATATTGAAAACAATCCATAAATATTATTAGATTAAATTAGACAATAATAAATTTACACATTCCATAATAACAAACTATGAAAAGACAATAAATAAAGCTTAGAGAAAATAATCTATAAATATTATTAATTTAAATTAATTTAATAATATTTAAGATTTGTACGATAGTTAAATTATTAACTTCGTGAATTTTTTACATCGCACTTCAGTCTGCCACTAGACCAAAAAAATTGGGATGTTACACAATCTATTTTCAATTCAAAGGAGGGTTGGCATCAGGTCATCCAAAAATCTTTGGGTATTAGGTGGCAGAAGATACAGCCAACTCAAAGCCTCCATCATTAACAGTTAATTTATCAAATGACAAACAACAATGAAAATAACTGAAGACAAATGTGGAAGGTGTGTACCATGATTTCATGCAATCCCATTATAAATTTGTTACATCATCCTACACACCATAATGTGTCTGAAAAAAAATAAATAAAGACAACTCAAAGTGGATGAGTTAAAATGGATACCATCTCTCCCAACTGAAGCTAGATAAGATCCATCCATTGAAAAAGAAATAGAATTAATTGATCCTTGGCAAATATGCCATCTTGCAACAGGGTTACTCTGCAAAAAAGTTATCTATCAATGGGCAGTTGACTAAAACACACTCTTCATGGACAAATAATGCATGCATATTTCCCCTATGCAAAGTTCATAACACTAAAAACTTTTGGCCCTGAAGGTATAAAGCTCATCAACTCAAATGTAAATAACCTTTCTGATGAATGTCCTAAGTCAAGCTCTAACATAGCACTGAAGTCCAAGAAAAGTGGGTTTCTTGGATTGGAAAGATGTAGGTCATTTGAAAATGACTTAATTTATCCCACAAGAAGGATCTAGCAAAACTCAAATTATTTTCATCATTCACAGGGTCTATAATTCTATTATCCAAGTATAGTGGTAGATGATATAAGCATCATTCCATTGTAATGAAAAATAGAACAATAAACTACCATCATCTTCATCCACCTGTCCCAAATAACTGGAGCCAGGGACATGAATCTTACCACTCCACTCAATCTAGACCAAGTCAAAGCTTAAAACATTAATGCTCATATCTTTTTTGGAATCCCCATACAGCTCTATTGTGCAGTGAAGAATGCAAATCAAATCTGATTTCACCCACATCCATGTAAAAAACAGCCAGCCAATTAGGAATTTTGTAAAAACCAAATGGTACCCGGCCAGAACGAGCATGTGCAACAGAAAACTGAGACTGATCTTTGATAACCGGGAAAGAAGAATCACCAGTACCATCCTTGTTCTATAGAAATAAGAACAGGAAAAGTACAACTATTTCAGTATTCCAGCTGAATGCAAGAAAATATAAGAAACTTTTAATTGACGCTATCCTATAATAAATTCATTGGAATTACTTTCTCATACACGTATAAGTTGCCATCAGCATGAGCAACCACAAAAGAACCATCACCTTCTGGAACCCATGCAATACTGGTGCACCGACTGAACAAACAAAGTTCACACTTTAGATACTAAAACAACATTGAGAATAAATATTAATGATGACAGTGATGTGATAAGGATGTTGATGCTAACACTAAAAGCTCATGATAATAACAATAATAGAGATGGTGATTGTGAAGCCTCGATGAAGATGATGATGATGATTACATACTCTTCAAGCATAAGCTGTTTCTCCCAAACTGGTATGGTTGATTTTCATTTATAAACAACAGTCTGGCGACACTTAAAGATTCAAATAAGTATTATAACCAAAAAACAACCTACAATGACATAATACACATTTCACCCATTTATTGAATCCTCAACTAGGGTCAAATAATTCATTAATAAGGTACTTTTTACATTATTTATGTTTACAATATATAAAATGTTTCATACTTGATATAAAGGGCTGTTGTGTAATCAACATAAATCTGAAAATAGTAGCAATACGAAATCCATGCAGCCACTAAAATGCCTTGATTTTCATTCAGAAACTCCATAAAATCTAAGATTTTACGAGTTTCAACCAAAATCATACTCTTGCAGTAAAACTTTGCCATGTGTTGCCAATCAAAATACTTCCAAATGAAAACAAACACAAATCAAATAAAGCTAAAACAGTATCCAGTTACATAGCTGATCCTGATATTTAATTGCAAAGTGGAAACTGTAACAATAAAGTCAATATATAAACCATTGTCGACTCCAACACATTATTACATATTACTTGTACTGTTAAACGGCAACTCATTAAACCTGCAAGAAATCAAAATATATGAGACATTAAAACAGAAGAAAAAACGTGGGAGCTAAACATATACCTATTGTTAACCATTCCATCCTTGTTATAGTGTTGCGCTCCAAAAAGCTTCTTTCCAAGGTCTTGTAATTGTTGTCGCAATGAAACTGAGTAGACTGAGAATTACAACATGAAATAACGGGCATGAATGGCAAAATAATCACAGACCAAAACATTCTATGATTCAACAATCACAAGCTAAGTGAGCAGTTTTACCATCCCCTGAGCCCAATCCAATTAAAAGATCATGCCCATCCTTAACTTCTGAATTAAAAGCATGACATACAGGATTTGAGTTGCTAAAATGGATGGCCTTAACAGGATCCTACAAAAGTTTTGATAAAATATAACGTCTGTTGTGTTACCGACAAGAAAAGCAATATGATGAATTTTACCTTATCTTGTGAATTGAGATCACTAATGAACAAAGTGTCACCCACATTAAAGATCAAGTAAGTGCCTTTCCCATCATAATTTGAAGGTGTTGACGAGTTACTCAAGCCAAAAGTTCCTACAGATCCACTTTTACTGTTTGCAGAAAGAACTTTGTTTGATCCATTTCCCCCTACAAAACCGAGTGCCCGGCTCCCATTCCCTCCACCTAGTAACCTTGCAGCAGCTGATCTTACTCCACTAGTAGCACTTGCATTTGCATTAGTAGGAGGGGCAGACGTTGCCTTATCTTTGAGATATGCAATAGTCACCTTGTAAAGGAAAATTTCAAAAAAGAGTAATGTCACTTAATCATCAAGTTAAGCTTAAAACTGACCAAAGACTATTAAAAAATTAAGCTTCGAGATTAAACTGCCACACGGATCACAATTCACAACTAATGAATATAAAAATAATGTCAACTCATCTTTCTGCTTTTTATTTGTGGCAATATTTTGAGTACGTTCATATATGAATAACAAAAGCTACAAAAGGTTCAGAGTTGGACATGAATAAACCTCCAAAGGTCCTCCAAACTAAATATATGCAACACCTTGTAGTTATAACTAAATACAATTAATCCATTGCAAGTGCAAATAACAGATTTCACTCAAACATTTCTACCTGTGAAACAGCTCTTCCATGTGTGAAGTGAAGAAGACCAGCAGGATGTGTCTTTTCATACTGCAGCTTGCAACGACCTTCAGGAGTCTTAAAATATGTTTTCAGCGTCGGACCTTGAGATTGGACGTTACCTGCTGAAGATGACATTCTATTGTAGCTGTTCATAAAAACAGCAGTCCATGCCTTCGGTGACCACAATCTAATTTCTGCATTTCTTTAGTGGTCTTTCCGGTTGCTCCTGATTCTCCCAAAAAGTCAACTATCATGCCTTTGCACATAAAATCAGTACATATGAGGCAACTTATGCTTATAATGAATTAAAAAAAAAAACAGCACTCAGACTCCAACAAAGACAATTTTAAGTTTTCTTTCCGTCTGGAGAAACAGGTCAAAGAGCAGATAGATTTGCAGATTGATCAAAACAACTATCACTGGCAGAAAAGGATCAGTAAAATCAAAACCACTTCAAATGACATAATTTCCTCAAACGTCCAACATAAAATAATGAATAAAAAAAACAAGCTTTCCATCGGGAACCAATTAAAGCAACTGTAATGCAAGCAAAATAACCAATTAACTGTTTTGATACCTGAATTAGATAAAAGTTCAGTGCTCATTGATCACATTAATGTGCAAAAGAAATAAATTAACCCAAAAAACTTATTACGATCGCTGACATGACAATGATTGAGTGTTGTCAACTTTAACAACCTTCATGTTGTTTCATTAACTGATGAAAACTGCAAGATAAATTGAGAAGAAAAGGCTCACAAAGATTCATCTTCTCTCTAATTTTACTCAAAATCACAAAGAAGATGAGTAAGGAGTAGCACAAAGCAAAATAAAATTCTTATATTCAATAATGATAGATTATTTATGGCAAATAGCCTACAATGCTTGTATTCATAGAGAATACATAATAATGCTACTTGAACTAGAAAAATAACTAACACTCTAAATTGTATAGGAAACAATTAATTATGACTCAAATAAGAAATAACTCTAACTTATTATAAGACTCAATACTAGCGCAATTAGAAACTCTTAAATTAGACACTTTTAATATAAATAGATAATATAACTACTAAGAATTATCAGTAATCAAATCCCCTCAGCTGAAAAAAACTCGACCTTGAGTTTGTAGCTTCTAGAAATTATACTCTTCAGAGTAACCTTCAAAATCTTCTGGAGTAGTATCATCACATTGATGATCATCTATAGTATCATCATTCTCATTTTCAACACATACTTCACCTTAAGTGAGTAATTGTGGCTTTGTAAAGCAATCATGTGATAGATAACATAGCTTACGACATTTGTAGCACAACTTATTCATATGAGGCCCTCTAGAACTAGATGGGCCTCGAGAAGGAGGTAATAGTTGTGGCTTTACTCCATGTAGTGCTAGTGGCAGAGAAAATGATGTTTCTCAGTGGTAACCATATCATCAGTGGATTTAGATGGAGGCCGATATGCATGGTTGTCTGATAAAGGCCTTCGAATAGCTCTACTCAACTGAGACTCAAAATATTCAGCTTTTGGTGTAATCTCTAGCACATCTAAAAAATAAAACTCTGACAATCAATCCTTCAAATCAGCACATAAATCGTGCAAATACGAGCCACAAGCTGATCATTGCTCTCACTAAGCTAAGCTCGAGATACCAATGAATGGAATTCTTTAGTATACTCCCTAATTGTAGGGGACCCTTATCGAATAGCAATTAACCTCCAAATAATTGTTACCTGTATTCATAAGGAAGGAACTATCTCTTCAACTCCATACGAAAATCACTCCAAGCAATAATTTGTAATTCACCCAACTGTTCACACCGAATGCATGAGGATCTCCACTAAGTAGAGGCTGCATCTCAAAATCGAGACACGGCAACCTCAACATGAGAACAAGGAGGAACTCCAGCATTACTAAGAACTTATAAAATCCCTTAAAGAACCTCCTCAATTCCATAATCTCCTTTAAACTACGAAAGTTCGAATTTCATTCTACTTTGCCACTATTTGCTAGCGTCCAAAGGGGCTTGTATATAATTCCTCATATGAAGAAAAGGATTATAAAGTGGTTGATCCAGAATATTAGGCACTTGAGGGGGCACATAGGCAAGAAAAGTAGCAGGTGGCGAAGAGGAAAAGGAACCACTTGAGGTGTCACGGTTGTAGAGCCTTAATTTGACACACTAGTAGCCATAGGAGTAGGTGCAAGAGTGGGTTGTCCAGCCATCCACATTGTGAAAAATCAATCAAAATGTTCCACAAGTTTTGTTAAACGTAGATCAAAAGCATTCAAATAGGTCTCATGACTCTCGTGGTGATTGTTTGATTCCTTCAATGCTTGCACAATAAGATCCAACTTATCCATGATTGCTTGTGGAGGATTAGAAGTCTCTCATTGTTTAGGAGCCATAATTAATAATTTTTTTCCTCAACTATTTTCCTCTTTTTTTTGTTGTTTGGCGTCTGACCCTTTCTTCACCCTTGTTAAACTTGAATCAAAGAAAAGGGTTGTGGGTGGCCAGGGAAGTGCAAAAGGCCGGAGGCTAAATCAAAGCCGATCACAACGAGCAGAGTCAAAAGACAAGCTTGGTAGATGGATGACACACCAACGGCAGATGAGGACGATGGTTAGAGTAAGATGAAGGTGGACGACAACACTTTTCAAAAAGACTCTGCCTTGGCGACAAGAGTGGGACAAATCTAGAGAAGATGGTGGGGCACGGTGGCTGACACACATAAGGTGGTGGCGACAATGTGTAAGGCCAAGCAACGATGATCGGCGGCTACTTCAAAAACGGCAACCAAGCGACAACACTGAGCAGGCAGGATGAAAATTAAGGCATGCACAACAAAGCGGCGACTAGTTCAGAGCGAGGCGGGAGTGGTTTCTTTGGAGAGAGTGCCAACGTCGATGAAAGGGTGGGGGCGATGCTGTGTGATGGGTTGCGTCATTCCAGGCTAGCAGCAATAGGCGATCGTAGAGGAAAAAAAATGAACTTTTGCCCTAGAAATTGTGTGCCCAGCAATTGCTCGTGTGGTAAACTATAATGGGTCGAAGGTGGCTACACTTCACGGCAACGGTGGGGAGACGAGGAAGTAATAGTTGCGGATGGATCAGGTCGTCAGTGATGCACTAAAAAAGGCCAAAGACGCTAATAATTCGTGGGTAGCAGTGGCTGGCTTTTTCTTTTTCACTTTTTTGGTCTATGGTTAGAAATTTGGAAGCCAAAAAAGGTGGAGATGGGACAGTGGTGGGGATATAAATAAACAGGAGCACTAAGGATCGAAATTGGTATTCTCTGAATACCAATTGATGCAAACTGCAATAACTTGAGAAGAAAAGGCTTATAAAGATTCCTCTTCTATCTAATTTTACTCAAAATCACAAAGAAGATGAACAAGGAGTAGCACAAAGCAAAATAAAATTCTTATATTCAATAATGATATATTGATTATGGAAAATAGCCTACAATACTTGTATTTATAAAGAATACATAATAATAACTAGATAAATAATTAAGACTCTAACTTGTATAAGAAACGACTAAACTCTAACTTATTATAATACTCAAATACTAGTGTAATTAGAAACTCTTAAATTAGACATTTTTAATATAAATAGAAAATATAACTACTAAGAATTATCCGTCAACATTAACAAAATCATGCCCTAACCTCACAGGCCAAGCTAGGATTGCTTCTTTTCAGGTCTTGAATTGATTTAAACGTGAAGAACATTGTAATTGTTGGAAAAACAAGGACGTGGATTTATGAGCTCACCAATTAATACAATCTTTCAAGAAAATATGGTATCCCTTGCATTTTTGTGGAAAAAACGCATAGTGAGGGATTTGCTTAATTAGAAGTGCAAAACATATTCCCAGCAAAATACACATAAAAGAACATGATTCGTTCAAATTTCTTGAAAATGCATATTAAATTAAGAAAATAAACTAATCTCAGGTAAAATTTAGAACATCAACAAATAATGATCACTTATGTAACATTCAATTCACAAATTATAGGGCTAACCTTCAACAAGAATGTCAAAAAGGAAGAAATCATCAAATATATCAACAAATGAAGCAAGTCGGCCAGACTCAAATATAGATGCTAAATAGAGCAACGTGTATAATCATCAGATGTTTGCATATAAATGAATGCGGCCCATCCACTTTTTTCTTTACCCAAAAAAAAAATGATGCTAAATAGAGCAAATGAACTGATGTCAGACAAAATCTAGAATAACAGATCACAATTTCCTCGTTCAAAATGGCTTACCTTCAACAACAACAACAAAAGGGATGAAATATCCGATATGTACTTATATATCTACAAAACAATTTGATTGATCCAAATTTCTTAAAAAAGGACGTTTAATTGAGCAAATGAAAATGTAGACAAAATCTAAACTAATTAACGCAGACAAAACATAGAACGTCAACGAATAGCTGATTATAATTTCTTCGTTCAAACTACTTAATCTTCAACAAGAACAACAAAAAAAAGGGGGCGGGGCGCCTTCATCAGAGACGCAGCTATACACCCATAAATGAACACGATTCATCCAAATTTATTCAAAATGGACGATCAATTAAACAAATGAACTAATGCCAGATACAATCAAGAACATGAAACAAATAACTGATCATGCTTTCATCCTCCACAAGTGGAGCAAATTACTAGGTTTTACCTTAAAAAACAGCAGCAAAAAGAGGCGAAATCATCCGATATCAGATCCTTCGGGCGACCAAGGCGACGAATCGGGAGGCAGCCCTGATCAAACAAAGAGCAATTAGTTGACGTTATTATGACAATCAGGAACAGCTTCCCCACGAAGCTGCAAAGAGGGGAGAAAAACAGGTAAAGATAGGCGGCGAACAGTTCCTTACGACTCGCCGGAGACGAGGATATGGAGAGGCGAAGGCGGCGCCTGCGGTGGACGGGCGGCGGTGGAGGCGGCGCCGGCGGCGTTGGACGGAGTGGAGAAGGAGAGCGGTCAGGGCGAGGCGGGTAAGTAGACACGGCCTTGGTTAATCGGGTTATTATGACTGGTTAAAGTTTTGTTTTGGGATAAATTATTTGATATATAATTGAATTAAAATTAAATTATTTAAATTTTTATAATTAATCTTATCAGGAGACACGTAAAAATATATATATATATATATATATATAAATAATATTTAAGTTTTCCATATTTGACTTACTCAAATTAGAAATAATAAATTGAGCTTAGACATGGATGAACTCACCTTGATTCACTCGATTAGCACCTGACTGACTGAAATATCATTAATTAAAGATGATTTTGAAATTTAAATAATTAATTAGAAGTATCACCTACATAGTTATTTATTAGATTTTACTGCCAAAATTGATTTGAATATCTATAAATATCTTAAAAATATATTTTACATGGATATAAGTTTTAGGACTTACTAAATTGAGTCAAATAGGTGTTATCTTATATAAGATATAGATATATATTTTGTTGAGAAAATTAAATGTAGTATTTTGTAAATAATGCCACCATCAATATTAATTATTCTACTTTAAACAATCACAAATAAAAACAATTTTAGAGCAATTTACAGCAGCAAAATGGTTGCATTGTTTGTGAAAAAAAAATAAAAAATAAATATAATTTTATTTTACACACAATTATAAAAATTTAAGAGAGGTGAAACAAGTCTACTATTGAAACAAAATTGGTAGAAGGAAATAAGGCCAAGTTTTGAACATTTTTAACCGACAATTATTATATTTAAGGGCGAATTATGAGAACATTTTGAGAATGTTAACGAAGGTTTTTTTTAATAAAAAAAAATTTGGTAAAATTTTAGGATAAATTTATTAAAAACTATTTTATTTTTCTTTACTCTTTCTAAGTGTAAATTGTACGTATATTCTATTTTTATAAGACAAATTTATGCATAATTTTGCTTGACTTTTTGAGTTGGGCCGTCTAGACCTCCTGTAAAACATGAAGGACCGGATATATAGATAGCTTGTAGTTCGAACCTCTCTCTTTTTATTTTTTGACTTATAAAAACCTTTTATGCATGGAGCAACTCCAATCCTAGACAAATATGAAAAATTAATTAAACATAAATTCTTATTGATAAAAGGACTTTCAAAAGTCTAATTGGATTAAAAGTAAGTTGTTTAGTTAATTAAAATATAACAAAATAAAAAAAAATTATCTCATTATAATTTATCATATCATGCAATTAGAATTTATAAAATATGGGGCGGAGAGGATATAGATCATAGCCTATTACCATACTAGAGTCCATGCGAAGAATAATTAGTTCAAACTATTGCATTATGGTTCAACTATATTTTGAATTATAAATAAAATATTTTATTAAGGACTAAAATTGTATTTATAAAATTATTATATTTTAATCAAATATTGTATCCAATAATATGATATTTAAAATTACAATATATACATTAATTATAAAGTTGCGATGGTAGTTTAAACAAAGAAAGAAGAATTGGCTAGGGGATGACCTGGTCCCGCCGCATAATGGTGCCCCCGCAGCTGGTGACTTGAGGCCAACTGCCTATTAGGGTGTGGTTGGGTTTTTTTATTTTTTTCTTTTTTTAAGGATAAATTTGGGGTGTTTTTATAATCTAATAATTAAGATTAAATTTTGGGACAGAAAAAATTTTCCACCTTAGCTCACCCAAGTGCCTTGTATATATATGTATATATATATATATATATATATATATACAAAATACTACATTTAATTAATATTGATGGTGGCATTATTTACAAAATACTACATTTAATTTTCTCAACAAAATATATATCTATATCTTATATAAGATAACACCTATTTGACTCAATTTAGTAAGTCCTAAAACTTATATCCATGTAAAATATATTTTTAAGATATTTATAGATATTTAAATCAATTTTGGCAGTAAAATCTAATAAATAACTATGTAGGTGATAAAAAAGATTTTTTTTGATATATCCAGTGGGAAAATTAGAACTAATTATAAAAAGATAAAAATGATGGCAATCTACATCATTAGGTTTACACTAAAATAAAAATAAAAATAACTTTAAAAAAATTACAATACATCTTTTTAGCCTGACTTGTCATTTACTCTTGGGTGGTAAATTTTATTGGAGAATGACTAGATATGACTACCTGGTCTAGCATCGCCTGAGGTTGGGTCAAAATAAAATTTAAAAGATATGAAACTTATTTATTTAATTTCAAAGTTGAGTCTATTTTAATTTTTTAATGAATGTATTTTAAATTATTTATATTTTCTCTTATTTCTAGTAATTAAACACAAATTTTCACTCTCCTTAATATTTTTTTTACTTATATATATATATATAAATGTATAATAATAATCATTTATAATTTTTTACTTTCGTTTTTTTTAATATTTTTTTTAACCCTGAGCTCTCAACAACTTCCCCCCCTTCCCTCTCTCCCTTCGCCATGGCTTCCCTCTTCTCGAGCCTCTGACCACCCCCTCCCACTCCAACCTCCTCCTCGGCCCCCCAACAAACCCATCTCCCATCCCCCTCCCCCGATCCGGCTCCCACGCTCTCCTCCCCCTTCCCCCACCGGCCATGTCGACCCCCCGCACTGTCGAGGACATCTTCAAGGACTACAGCGCCCGCCGCGCCGGGATCATACGCGCCCTCACATTCGGTAGCTTTTCTCGTGCTTTCTTTCGGGTTCTAGTTTAGCAAGTTCGCTTCTTTATGTGGAATTGGTGGTTGGTGTTTGTTGATTTCTCTGTGTTTGTTTGTGGGTGTCAGATGTCGATGAGTTTTATGCGCTGTGCGACCCAGGTAACGATCTGTTTCTGTGCTCTGGGGTGGGGTTTGGTTGTGGGTTAGGGTTTTTTACTGTTGGATTGGGTTTAACGGAGGGGAGAATGCGGTTTCTTAGCTGGAACGGTGTGTGAACTTTGTTTTTTTTTAAGTGGAAAATATTGTACCTGTTTAGCGAGGTTCTTTTGGTATACATTGTTAAGTTTAAATTTTGGCGTTTGATTCGTAGTCTTTATTGTTGGGAGAGTAATTTGTAGTTTCTACAAACGCAGTATTCAGATTTTGAAGGTTTAAAGATGTTTTCTATAGTTAGTTTTTAACTTCTTGATGGAATTTTGAATTGACGCACCGTTTTTTATTTTATTTTTGAATTCATGATTTTGAAAATTGTTGACGTGGAAAGTAAATGTTTTTTAGATTTTAGCTCGAAGCTTTTTTTTTTCATATTCTGTTTTATTAATGAACTTCTTTGTGTGTGTGTGTTTCTATATATATATATATATATATATATATATATATTATTTTCGTTTAGATTGGTTTTCTGTTTCGAACAAGTCGATAAATTGAGTGGCTATGTTTCGTTCTATCTTTAAACTTTTTTTTTTAAAAAAGAAGAAGCTTGGGGTGGCTTTACCTGTGTAGTGTTGGATGTTCTGTTATGTCAAGTATTTGACTCCTTAAACAACGAGTTTATTTAGACAAGGAAAACTTGTGCCTTTATGGACATCCAAATGAGTCGTGGGAGGTAAATCTTCCAGCCGAGGAAGTTCCTCCGGAGCTGCCGGAACCTGCACTTGGTATCAATTTTGCAAGGGATGGAATGAACCGGAAAGACTGGCTATCTTTGGTAGCCGTCCATAGTGATTCTTGGCTGCTTTCAGTGGCTTTCTATCTCGGAGCACAGTTTAATCGCAATGAAAGGTAACAATTTTTTGCAAGAGAAATTGCTCTTAATCAACGAGACACTCAATAAATGAATGGTATCTGCCCTTCAGACTGTAGGTAGTCTGCAAATTTATATATATGACGAGCGTGTATGTTTCTGGGATGGCTTTAAATCTTTTAATAGATTAACTTGGAATTTTTTTTACTACTTTTTATTTCCTGGTTTGGCTCATATTCTCACGTGTTCTTTTACCAAGAAAAGAATAAAGAACATCTGTTTGAACACTATTTAATGAATGATGAAGTTTCTAACGGAGGGAATAGTTGAAATAAGCAATATCATATGGTAACTATGGAATAGTTTCTTTTTCCCAGCTGATGGAGAACGGCAAGGAAGAATATTAGAATTATTAGGAGAATAGAAGTTTAGGGGAAGAAGAGAAAACTGTTTGGGGGGCGGGGTATACAGTTTTGTAATGATCACAATTAACTGCAATGCTATTCATGGGAAATGGCGTAAGCTATTTTTGTCACGAAGTTACACTGGCTCCTCTCTACCATAATTCTTTGGGAGCAGGTGGATGACAAAGAAGACGTTACTCTGGCCCCTTTATTTGGTTATTGGATATGATGAACTTTTTGTATGAACTGATTTGATATTACTAACTGCAATCATGTCTATTCATTATTAATAATAAAGTTTGGGGAGCTAGAATGTCATCAAGTTGACACTGCAAGAATGAGTTAAATGCTGATTAGGGACACTTTCTGAAAACTGCATTGTTTATTTCCGGAGAACTTACTGAACTGTCTCAGTGTTCCTGGTTGTAGAAAACAATCATGTCTTTTCTTGTTTTATCGACTTTTTGTTAGAATCTACACCATGATTTTTAATGTTTGCTTTGAAGGCCATTCATGTTTTGGTGTTTGAAATTTCTTTTTTCATTCATCCCAGTTTTGTTGCACACATTACCCAGCTGGGCCAATATGAAATGGCTTAAATCTTATAAATGTCTGACATATGAATGTCAAAGTGATCGCACCGTTTACTAACCTTAACAATGTTTGCGATAGTAAATTTATGTCAATAGTGCCAACTTAGACAGGTTAAAAGGTTTAGATGTCAACAATGATGTGACCAGCCTGAAAATTGTTGATTGCTGTTTTCATTTAATGAACATCAGATTCACTTAAGTCTTAAACTCACTGTATTAACAAAAGATTTGGGTTTTAATCTCAAAATTTACGCTTAATGTTGGCCTTTCTGCAAATTCCTGCACACTGTTCTTTATTGTA
Organism: Piper longum; assembly: GCA_032619315.1. Taxonomy (NCBI): domain Eukaryota; kingdom Viridiplantae; phylum Streptophyta; class Magnoliopsida; order Piperales; family Piperaceae; genus Piper; species Piper longum. Next base: position 37,209 of record JAVDBV010020365.1, read on the forward strand.
GTTTCGAAATCCAAACTTACATGAAGATCTAAACCTTAGTGCAGATAAATTAATATTCGCCTGACTTTTTTCTACCCTTAAAAATCTTATGTATTGGATGGGAAGTAGGTTCCATATTATTACATTGAAACAGATTGTTTATAAGCTGTACGTCATAATCGTTCTCAATGAATAACTGCATGCAGAGCAAGTCTACTTTTGTTTCAGTCCTAATTTAAGCATCATGTTAATGGTCTTGTCTTATTTTGTGCAGTTTTTATCCTAGTAGGAGCTTGCATCAGAGGGATTAGGTTCTGAACTTACTTATTACTTTCTTAGAAAATTTTTAATGATTATTTATAGTTATAATGACAGTATTTATTTAAAATGAAAGGGCAGCCCAGTGCACATAGGCTTCTACTTGTACGGGTTTGGGGAAGGGTCCACAAAGGGTATATTATAGCAGCCTTACTTTTCACTTTTGTAGGAGGCTGGTTCTACGACTTGAACCTGTGACCTCTTGGTCACTTGATAGCAACTCTTATGCCTAAGGCTCCCTCTAAATAGCAGTGTGAGCCTTTTTTGCACTGTTTATTGAGTAAGGGGAAGTGAAATTTTGAAATTTTTTTGATAAAGTTACACTTCAGTATTAAAGGGTGACATAGGACGTGATTCTGTTTAAGTTTAGAAAGTAACCAGTGAAATGTAGTAATTTTTTTTTTTATAAAAAAACAGTGAAATGCAATTGCCCCGACCATTATTCATTTTAGTGAGGAAGCGAAGATTGTAATCACAAAGTGCATTAGAAATTTTGTTGTGGTGATTAGTCTGTATTTTATGTCAGGATGGACTGCTTAAATAAAACAGGTAATTTCACAGCGGTTAGGTATCCCAAAATAAAAAACTTTTATTACCATTGAAGACAGTAGTGGATATATATATATATATATATTAGAGGTTTTAATTGTAACACGATTGTGGACACAGACTAGTGGTGTCCATAGCCATTCAATTAAAGACCAAATGGATTATTTTTTCATTTACTTTTTCAAATGGATTAGTCACATGACTAGAACATTATAAACAAGTAAGTTGTATGCTCTATTTCCTATAATATTGTGTCATCATCTTATAAGGATATATTTATTGTACTTAGTGGACCTGTGTACAGTCTAAATGCTTTCTGGTCTAATCAAATTTTTGTTTTTTTATCCGTAAATGAAACTTAATGAGGAACAGCTAATATTTTCAGTGGAATGTTGCATGTCTTTTTTACTGTAGAAAAGTGTATTGTAATTTTTTTTAATATGTGCTGGTGTAATGAGCTTCTATTTTGCAGGAAACGTCTTTTCAGCATGATCAATGATCTTCCAACTGTCTTTGAAGTAGTCACTGACAGAAAGCCGCCAAAAGATAAACCTGGAGTTGATAGCGGAAGTAAATCCAGACTCAATAAGGTATGAATAATAGATAATTGGCTGTTGGTTGTGATTTTCCAGACATGCTTCTTAATGTTGATCTGTCATGTAGGCCTCACAAACTAGTGCATTAAGTGATTTGTACTTTCTGTCTGGCTTGATTATCTCCCTTTTTTGAGTTCTAATATATAAAAGCTCTTGTGGATATGCAGCTCAACTTCTAAATCAAGATCATTTATGATTTTTAAGTCTGGGTTTTTGTTTACACAGTCAATGAGTTATTTTACAAATGTGTGTCAAGTGAATCTGCAGTGAATAATCATTAAGTTTGGCTAGCTGAAATTTAGATTATGGAGAATGTGATTTTTCATGCTGCAAAATGGTGTCATTTGCTATTGTTTTTCTGCGGAGCAGCGAACTAGTGATGGCCAAGTAAAAAACAGTTTGAAAACTGTCGTGGACGAGAGCTATGGTGATGAAGATGAGGAGCACAGCGAGACTCTCTGTGGAAGCTGTGGTGGCAACTACAATGCTGATGAATTCTGGATATGTTGTGACATTTGTGAAAAGTGGTATCATGGGAAATGCGTGAAGATAACCCCTGCAAAAGCTGAGAACATCAAGCAGTACAAGTGCCCTTCCTGCTGCACAAGAAAGGGGAGACAGTGACCAGAGTTGTTGGTATATACCCGTCTATATTGTCCTCTTACGTAGCTGACTATGCAAAGTTGCATATGAAGATGGTAACTTATGTAGCCTTTCAAGTTTGTGACATGGCGGATCTGCTTTCACCTTGAACCTTTCTCGTAGTTGTGAAACAAACACTAGTGTAATTTAGTGTCAGTGAATGAGTACTGTCTGGCTTCTTCTTACTCAATTGATTAATTCTGTCTACTCTTTATGGAGGGGATTCATTATATTCTGGAGCCTTGCTTATCATCTTTTCTGCTAGCTAAATAAGAAATTTTATTCGTTGTACATGTTCTTGATAGGTCTTTGGCAAGAAACAAACAATAGGATGTCTCGGAATTTCTTCATTAGTTCTGTTGTTTTTGTTGTGGTTTAGTCATTTGGTAAAAGGTTTTATCTTTCATTGCTTCTGACTCAAATCATGGGTCATTCTCACTTGAATTTTGGAGTAGAAAAAATTGGTAGGTTGTAAACACTACGAGTGTTCTTTACACTATTGAGCGTACTCCGCATCTCGTAGGCTTCTCTTTTCATGGATGTATCATATATTTAAAAAAAAAAAAACGAGCGCAGGCAACATATGAGCTCGGTAAAACTGCTTTCTGCTGCAATTACAATTAATATGGGAGTGAATCTAACTCTTTAACTATTTTACATCACCAAAAAATGAGACGAACATCAATTTAGAAAGACACATTTTTTTGGGCAATTTTAGGCCAATTGGGCTGCCATAGAAAATGCGATTCTGGGTGAGATTCTTCTTCCTCGAGTATACATGAGGGGGTAGCTGTTTCTTCTTGTTCTCGGGGTATAAACCTAGGCCATTTTGCCCTTGTGAACTTCGCGATATCATGTCTCAAATGTTACTCACATCTGCTCCTGTGGAAACAAAGACAAAATGAAGCGTCTTCACCAAGCATATCACTCTAAGAAAATGTTAACGAACACTAACACACAAAATAACTTAAAAAATAATCCACACCTATGGAGACCTTGCGCAATGTTAAAATTACAATATAATAACAGATAACTAAATAGAAGCTAGAGCTACCTATGGGCTTGAAGAATCTCCATTAATGTGTGAACTTGATGATGAGACCCTAATTGATATTATAATTTATGCTTGGCATATAATGATGGCTGTTCTCAATTCTCGAGCCAACTGATTCCTATATTATTACAGCTCTTTCATATTTGAGGGGCAAAGAACTGAAATAAATCACATAAATCATAAGACAATGTTTTGATTAACAAGAAAACAATAGAAAACTAGCCGAGAATATATATATATATATATATACACTTCATGGGAAGAAGTTTCCACCTTAGCAAATTTCAGAAGAAATTGCGGAAATAGATGCAGATGGAAAGTTGAAGCTCAGAGCAACTGCAAATAATGAGCTCAGTTTGAATTACAACCTTTAAATAGCACAACATAGGAAATGGTTATAGTTCTATCACTTATTGGGAGAATTCTGTGTCCAGTTTATTTGAAGTGAACAAGGACCAGAAATACACTATTTGACTCTGACTGTGACATGAAAGACTACTATAGGGCAAAAAAAAAGAGTGCTACAGGTTGAAAGTCACATACAACTAGTATCAGTCATTAGACAAAATCTATGAAATTTGGAACTCTTTTAATAGCTACTTTAGATAGAATAGCTGAACACCAGTTCAGATCTGTTTATATTAAAGATTTTCCAAATACCAGAATCCTCAAATCATGTAAACAAGGAATTATAACAATTGTAAAAGAACATTTTTTTATCACATTTCAGAATCTATAAATCTTTATATTCGTTTATAGTAAAGGCAACAACATACTGTGGAACCAGAGATCAAATAAATGAACTTGAAAGCAATGCAAGATAAAAGTTAGATCCTGTAAAATGTAAATATACCTTGGACAAAGTAAAAAAAAAGGCTGGAAAAGGTGCTAACTCCGCCTATTTCCATATTGTAAGAAGCCTCAAATGCGTCAGAACTAATTAAACCAACAGCGGCTTCACTTGACCTGGACATATCTTACACCAACTGCAAAACGTCTTCAAATGTTTCACGAAGGCCACATCCCCTCAGTTTTAAAAATGGAGAAAAGCTTTCCCATTAAGCAGCTGCAGGAATATCAAGACCTCCTAACCTGTTGTGTTAGCATCATGCTTTTCTCTCGGTACTGTCATCACGATTTTCTTTGCTTCACTAGGCAACCCAGCTTTCAATAAACAACTTATCAAACAATTAAGTAAGATATCATCCGGTGGGCATCTAATATTCAACATTTGATGATAAAGTTCAATTGCTTCGATGGTTCTACCCTTCATGCAATGCCCCAGTGTTAAAATGGTAAATGTCATTTTATCTGGAATGGATCCGGTTTGCTTCATTTCCATAAAAATGGAATTCGCTTCATCCAAATTTCCTGCCTTGCAAAACCCATCAATGACTGGATTATACATAAATGGCTGGAGCACAATATTTTTCTCAGTGAGCTCTCTAAGAAAATCACGAGCCTCATTGAGTCTACCTTCCCTGCATAAAGCAAGGATCATGATTGAAAAGGTGTATGCGTTCGGAAAAATACATCTAGCGTGCATATCATGCCAGAGCCCAATAGCTTCATCAATAAGGCCACTTCTACAATATCCATCAATCAATGACGTAAAAGTAACTACATCCGGAAGAAGTCCCTCACCAATCATTCTTTCATACATTTCAAGTGCCAACACCATTTCACAAGCCTTACAATAACCATCTATAATAACATTGTAACTAACCAAGTTACGCCTAACTCCATCGTCCACCATCTCTTCAAAGACAAGAATAGCATCTTCCATTGTGCCAAATTTACAATAACCACGAATCACGGAAGTGTAAGTCACCACATTTGGCACACATACCTTTGACGACTTCATTTCTTCAAGCAGCTCATAACCCCGGCCCACCTCAGAGGACACCCTGCACAGCCCTCCTATCACAGTATTATAAGTGACAACGTCCGGGACACAACCAAAGTCACCCATCTCACGAAACAGATCAAATGCCTGATCAACATCACCAGAGCTACATAAACCCTTCATCATCACATTGAATGCGCGAGTCTCCGGAGCAAAGTACCAGCTCAAATGCTCTCTAAATAAGCAAAGCGCCTCTTTCACTCGTTTGGCCTTCACCAACAGACCCATAAGACAATTACAATAAAATGCACTGAGCGTGCAATTCAATTCATGACCTCTAATCACCAACTCAGAAGCTTCCTCAAACCTCCCCAACTCAGCAAAGCCAACAACCAACATCCCAAAACTCGAACTATCCAGACAATGCCCATCGACCCACATCACATCAACAACCTCCCGAGCAGATTCCACCAACCTCCCTCTACACAGGACTTTAATCAAACAGCTATAGGTCGGAACCACGTGCTTCACCCCAACATCAAACACACTAAACTTGAAGAAATCGAAGCAAATTCTGGGACAACCTGCCAACCTCTTGACGACATGGTATCCGACAGACGGGGTCAGCTGGTCAACAACGAAGCCCACGTACCGCTGCCGAGGTTGAACGTGAAGGAACAGCGAAGCAACAACCTTTGCAATCCAATCGGTACAAAGATCGGACCTTTGCGCTTGCTGGGCATTCCAGGGCGGGTACACAGCCGGATGGGGTGCGGCGGCGGATAGAAGACGGCGAGCAGGGAAGACCCAGCTTGGGACGGAGCGAGGAGAAGGTCGGCGGAGGAGGGGCATGTAAGAGGTGGGAGGGGGAGAAGGCATCCGCCATAACAGAGAGAGGGTGAGCTAGGGGTAGAGGAGGGTTGGGAAGGAAGGGAGCGGTGGGAGGGAGAGGCTGGCCATGGCGGCCGTCGCCATGGTTGGTGTCGGGTCGACGGAGATGTTTGTCCGACCGTCGGGGTTCTTCCGATGGTTAGGTTTGCTATTTGCTATGTCCGACTGGCGTCCCCTTAATACCGAAAGTTATAATTAGTTTCATATTTCGTGTTAAGAAATTATTATCTAAATAACTAAGATTGTCAATTTCATCACCATTCCTTAGCCCTCCGTGTGCCCATTTGAAAGTTAACCTGAACCCAATTGACAGAATATTACCCCTTTGAACTGATGATTTCCCATTACATTCATAGTTTGATCGAAGGCATGAAGGCGAAGGTACCTTTCTTAAACTCAGATTTCCATTTCAAAAGTGGTTTCATTTCAAAGCCTTGTTTCGATCAGGCTCTCCAGGCGAAGCAGGGCTGGAGATTAGTTCATAATCTAGAGTCTTTGGTATCCAAAATTAGAAAGCTCGGTCTTTGGGATGCAAGATGGATTATTGAGAAAGGGTCGAGATGGAGAATAGGGAATAAGAGGAGTGCCGATTTGTAAAGGTAGGTGGTTCCTTGACCAAAATGGTTTGAATGAGCCAAGCCTTATCGCGAATTTTTTGCGTTCGTCTTTGTTTTGCTCGGCTCGGCTCAGCTCAGATCGGCTTGACTTGCACTTAGCTCAGCTTGCACTCTTCTCGCGCTCATTAATTTTGTGTTCGAAAAAATACTTATCTCGAAATAGATAAGCTCGTTGAATAACAAATAGAGTTTGAGCAAATGAGTGTTTGGCTCGGCTCGACTCGAAACTCAAACTCAATGTATTCAAACTCGAAAAAATATTCGGTTCAACTCTGCTCGTAAATACTACTTAGGTCACATTGAACTTATAGTGTTCAAAAAAAATTTTGATCTTATATAAGTCGAGCATACAAATATTTGTTAGGCTCGAGTTCGGCTCGAACTAAGTCAAATACCATAAATTTTGGATAAGCTCGACTCGACTCATTTATATTAAAGCTCGGCTCGGCTCATTTACACCCCTAATTGTCTAGTCCCCTTGATAAAAGAATTCATCATTTCTTTTATTATTATAAAACAATTCATTCATGCACCTCTGCTCTTTAAGTTAGGAAATAATTCTACATCTAGGATCACCATGCCTGCCTCTTCTTTCTCTCAAGTCTACAACAAGTGGGAGAGGCAACAAACTTACGTAGAAAACTCAACGGATTTACAGTCTTTCGCTTTTAACCACTCGGTCACTCTCCATTCCCCAACCTCGTCCCCCTCAAAGGGTTTAATAGCCACTCGTTAAAATCGCCAATTGAGTCATTCTCTCATGACTCCTGTAGCTGGTCTTCTCCATATTTGCCTTTGAAGGCAATTTTTGGACTTGTAGGGGGCAATTGGAGTCTAGTGCGTCCGGTGCTGAACTAGTCCAAATTGGGTTATGTCAATCTAGGTGGACATGTAGGTGTGGGAAACTTCACGAGTTTTTGTGAGGGCTCAATCAGATGCCGATAAGATTGGCTTGGACTCTAAACAAGATTCTTGGACTCCGAATAGCTTGAGAGGAAACATAATACTAGTTCTGGTTAACGTGTCCCTTCCTCGTCGATGGAGATTTTGTAACTTCTTCTGCTTCATCTTTCAAAATCGACACCTAGCCTGACTCGCGTCATTCTAATAATCGACGGGGAGTGGAGTCATCGATTCTCTTGAGATGCCACAATTCTGGTTAACATGTCCTTTCCTCGTCGATGGAGAAGTTGTAACTTCTTCTGCTCCATCTTTCAAAATTGAGGCCCAGCCCAACTCGTGTCATTCCAACAACCGACAGTGAGTGGAGTCATCGATTCTCCTTAGATGCCACAATCTTGGTTAACGTGTCCCTTCCTTGTCGATGGAGAATTTGTAATTTCTTCTGCTTCATCTTTCAAAATCGAGGCCCGGCCCCACTCGCATCATTCTAACAACTGACGGGGAGTGGAGTCATCGATTCTCCTAAGATGCCACAATTCTCGTGAGCAAGCATATTAATAACGAAGAATGCATTTTTCTTTGCTATGTTACTAATACTAAATAAACTTGTATTTGCTCTGCTATTCTACCCAAGCTTGGCTGAGGAAGAGTTACGGGGAATAAAACATAAATGATTCGACCCTTGCATAATATTCTATATGTATGATCAAGGTTCAACATAAAAAAATGTCAAGATAAAATATAATTAATTAAGTAGAATAAATCTTCGATTTGTGATTTACGAATAAACGACCCATGATAATTATATGAAAGTTGTGAAGCTTTGGAGAGAACCTATATTGGTCAAAGTTGGAAAAATAAAGTCTTGAATAGGAAAAGTTGGAAATGTGGTGGATGTTAGAGCAATCTTGGATAAGTTTAATTATTCATAGATTTATCATTGGACACAACCAATTTGATTTATTTGAGATTTATTGATAAATTTTAGATAAAATCAAAATAAAATCTCAAAAATAACCGAAAATCTTCTCAAAAGTCGGATTTACAAATAGAGATGTCAAATATAAAAGAATATTTTTTAGCATTCCTAGTAATTAGCTATATCCCATACCCTCTACAAATATAGTCTCTCATTCTCATTTTTCATTCACAGACTAGAGGCTCTCCAAGAGGTCATACAAAAAATTAGTAGACTTTGGGAGAATACTCAAATAAAATCTATCCACAAAATCATTGATGTATTTTTTTAGGCTAGTTAAGCTCAGCTTGGTTCAGCCCCTTACTAGCTTAGTATGATCTTAGTCTGGTTGAGTCTGCGCAATCTCCCGGCTCGGTTCAACCCTTTTGTTAGCCTAATTTGGTTGAGTCCATTGCACTCACCCAACTAAGTTCAATCTCCTTGCTAGCATAGTCTGGTTGTGTCCATGTACTTACTCGGCTAGGTTTAGCCCCCCTGCTAGCCTAGTATGGTTGAGTCCATGAGTTTGCTCGACTCAATTCAGCTGGCTTGTTCATTTGGTAGAGTTGAGTAGTAGATTCACTTCACCTTGTTGAGTTGAATCGCTGATTCAAGGTTGATGACTTTCTTAGTTAGTTTAATTTTGATTCAATTAACCCAAGTTGATCAATATGCTTATTGCTAATTGAGGGTGTTCTTTTGTATACTTGTGTACCTCAAAGTATTTATCAGTGAAAAGTTAAACTTGTGTCATATTTTTATGCAAATTTTGTACTTAGTAGCTAATTTGATTGTGATATTTTAGTGACAAATGCGCCTTAGTGTAACCTCGAACTCTGGCATGTGCATCACATAAGCCCTCAAGAGCAAGACAACAACGCCTATTTTTATTTTTTGATTTTATGCAAAAGGCCAGACGCGTGCCACAAATTTGGGCAAACATCTAGTTACTCCACTAGGGAACCACTAATAAGTTGAAGTGTTATTAAAATTATCAATATTTTTAACTACGGGTCTAATTACTAGATCCACGGTTACTAGGGGGTGTAATCCCTGTGAAGGTACTTCTTAACAAGACATTTTTTCTTCCACCCACCCAATATCTTGGTTTGATCCTACCACTTTCATTACATTTTCAATATCTCAACAAGCCTCTGACAAGCAAGTCGATACTCTATTTCGTGAGAATTCTGATCACATCAATTGGCTTGAGACAACTATGAGGCATACTCTTGATCTGAGTGACCAAGCACTCAATGTTCACCAAATGCCATGACGGCTAATTGGAGATGTAATGGGGCATCTTGAACAAAGGGATGAACAAGAGACCGAACAAACTTCTTCTACCCCAACCTCCACACACTCAATTGCACCTCAAGTAACAAACTTGAGGGTTGCTTCATCCACTCTGCTGGTAAATAGTACTAGCATTAGTACTTTCATTGCACTTGCTGTTTGCATATTTTATCTCAAGTAACACATATGAGAAATGTTTATACATCAACTTTGTCAATTCAGTATGATGTGAACTCATCTCCCATGACAAGGTATCAAGTTCCGTCTCATGGGATTTTTTTTAGTCAAGGTTTTGTTAGTCTTCTTTGAACTTTAAGCCCATTTCCTGCATATGAAGGTCAACCTAAGTGTTCATCCTATGCTTATCCGGCTATGCCTCAACTGTTGTATCTAATGCCTTACTTTGGCATATGGCCCGAATATAGACATGGTTATCCACCATATGGTTTACCCCCCTATGGAATGCCTATTATACATGCTTTAGCTTTAGTAAGGCCATTGACACCACCTTAGGCACCTCCAATGCCTTAGGTCATGTCGTCCCCTATTTTTCATGTGTACCCTACTATGCCTTTACTTACACATTTGGCTTTTGGGAACCCTCCAAATCCAATTGTACAACCAGCTGCAATTGACACAAAATATGAAGAATTAAAAACTATCATGATAATGCAAGCTCGAGCACTAGAAACTCTACAAGAATCAGTGGTTGTCAAGAAAGATCCAAAAATCATTGAAATTATAAAGCATTTCTATCCATTGGCTGAAAGTGTTTATGATGAGGTACATCCTGCAAAGTATAAGAGACCAACTTTTACAAAATTTTATGGATTGGGATCACATCACCACATTTGAACTTGAATGCGGTATTATTACTTCTAACGATAAATTGAAGCTATAATAGTTTCCATCTTCTCTCGTAAGCACTGTTTTGCGTTGGTTTAATAATCGACCTTCCAATTTTATATCCACATGGAACGAGATGGTGAAACTGTTTACAATTCACTTCTAAACAATGAGATACTCGTTAAGCTAGAACATTTAAAATTATGCCAAAGGGAAAAGGACGAAACATTTAGTGCATGTGTGAAAAGGTTTCAAAATTTAGCATCACAAATGAAGGATACTCCTGATAATAAAAAGATTGTGAAAATTTGTGGTATGAATGTTAGCCAAAAAATTTGGTTTCTTAGAAGTTCTCTAAGTAGTAATTTGAAGAACTATTTGAAAAAGTTACTACTCATGAAGAATTGTAACAAATTGCAGTAGCTAAAAAAGTTGCCAAAACATCCATTAATGTTGTTATACACTATATTCTTTGGGAGGGTAATAAAAGTCTAACAACAACAATTTTCTAGATAGTCACAAAGAAAGTAACAAATCTTGCCAATAATGGCTTTATTTAGACGTGTACACTTTTGATCCCAATAATACTAAAAGGTGGTTTGATTTACTATTGGTAGGGGATAAAATTACACTAAAGGATCCCCCTGTGCCTTTAAAGCCAAGGGATGCAAAAAAAAAAAAAACTTTTATTGTTTTCACAACAAAGTAAATCATCTCAATTGTAAGTGTCGACTCATAATGAACAAATTTTAAAAGTTGCTTAATAATGGAGAAATTAAATATTAATCTGATGCTGAGAAACATAGAGCCGGCGTGAATGATATGATGATGACTCATGACACTTCAACTGAGATGTCACATAACCCAATCATTGACAAAATTCAAACTGCCAAAGTTGGTAAAAATTATTGTGACTTTCTTCTTCTCAACAATATAATAGAAAAGTTATCAAATTTTAATAATATTATTATTGAAGAGGCAAAATTTTCTACCACAGTCTCAGAAATAGCATGTTCTACTATTGCTACTTAGAAAAGATTTTTTTCTTTAGTAGATAAAAAAGACGATTATGATATAATTAGACATATTCGTTCAATATTAGCCATCATTAATATATTGGACGTATTGTATATTTCATCTAGATGTCACTATAAAGCATGGCAAAGTCATATTTTCTTTGCATAGGGTGGAATAAAATGGTGGAATAAAAATGAATAAAAAAAGGAGGAATAATGACAATACACCGGCCACAATAAAAAAAAGACTAGACTATAGATTGATTTGGTGATGATGTGTAAATACACGACACAAATGTGCAACGTTTTTTATACTTTTTTTTTTTGCAATATCCTCTCAGACTCTATTATTTTGGTTCCATTCCCTAACCCAAAAAAATGGTGTCTGGTGAACACATTTTTTGTCGGCAGCTCAAATATTATTATTCTTCACATCACGCTACCAAACATCACATTCAATAATTCGACAACGGAGCTTTAAATTGGGGTACATACATCACTTAATTTAGACCAATGTCGCAAAAAATGAAGGTCTTATGCCACGTTTTAAGCAATACTCACAGTAAAAACAATATATATATCAAAGCAACAACAATAGTTTTAGATATTTAAAATTGAATACAACATTAATCATCACTTATTTTGCAAAGTAGGTATATAAATACTTTATTTCCATGATGATATCAGCTTCGTTTTGTGACATCAAAATTTGTACGTATAAGCAATAATTTTTGTACTATCATGTCAAACGATGTATGGTCAGAGTATTGCATCTGATACATATATTTATAAGGGAATAATGACATAACAAGGAACTATATCAAACAAAAGTTATTCGACCAAACCAAAATCGGCTGACAAATTTCATAATTGAATAACCAAATTACAAAATAAATTATGAAATTTTATTGATTTATTTAATTATTTAATCAAAATTATACCATTATTTTGTGAACATAATTATTTAATAACTAATTCTAAACCTATAATCATATTAAAATAAAAATAAAAATACATCATTAAAATAATTTTAATTGCATGATAATTGACATAAAATATAAATTTTAGAATGTTCTTATTGTTGTTTCAGTTAAGTCGATTTGGTTTGGTATTGAACCACATATCAATATGTATTTTGATTTGTCTATATTCCTACTAGAAACTAACTCGAATAATTTTGGAACTGAACATAATTGATAATTCGGTTCGGTTTTCTATTTTTACCAATTATGCTTACCTCTGAGCGATATCAATTAACAATTCAATTATATATGTGATACAAGTATATATTAATTATAGAGAACTTTCATTATTTTCATGAATAGTTTTAAACTTTCTTTCTAACTATAAAAACTTCTTTACCTAGCTAAAATAATAACAAAAAAAAATTCTTTAATTGGCTTTATTTCATAGCTTTTAGAATCAAACTTCATGAACAACTTCTTGTTAGCAGATTTTGTAATTGCTACGGACACAAATCTTAGTCCGAGTCAATTTTATACATCATTTATTTACTGAAATTAAAAATAATACAAGCAACTCTGAATTAACTTCATTGATCCGCACCTTGACGATCATATTGGGTTTATCCCATATCGGTTGTGGATAATATTAGTGAGCTGTATATAGGTTAATGATAAAACCTTATATTTTTGAGCTAACTTTTAGAATAAGAAAGGTCGGCAAAACTTATTATAATTCTCTTTTGGGAGTCCTTTGAGCCCAACAATAATATCAGAGCTTCATTAAGGACCCATCAAAATTACGTGGGTTTTGGTGTTTGTCTACGGAGATTGTGGATGATCTCTTTTATGAGTTTTGCCTAATGATCTAAGGGGAATTTAGTAGACGATGATAGTTTTGAGATGCCCGATGTGTGAGGAGGAGTTGTTAGATTTATCTTATATCAGTCGTAGATAATATCGGTAAGTTATATATAGGCTAATGAGAAAATATTATTTTTTCCGTTACCCTGTTGAGGGTCTTTTGGGTCCAACAAGTCAAGATTGAGTTCAAGGTTTTAAACTATGCTAGTAGTTTGGGGTAAAGTAAAAACATGCGCAGATGGTAAATTGATGCCATTTACACTCATTGAATTGAAAGAAATTTACTGATCATACGCTGGTCCCCCTTACCCTCCCCCATGCACGTCGGGGACATTACATGTGATTCGTGCTTTCCCTTTACTAACATTTGTAAGTTTATGGTACGTCTTCAAACGCCATCTTCATCAATCTCGTCCTCAATCCATATCACCGCACGTTCCCCACATATAACTCCCTGCACATAAGCTGCTAGCTTTAGCTAGTATATAATATATATTCCCCCCACCTGCAAATTATTCTTATTTCATAGTTCACACACACACACAAATATATATATATAT
>JAVDBV010020368.1:0-11398 GCA_032619315.1 Piper longum
ATACTCGCTAAGAGTTGTATGTGGTATCATTTTGTATTGCTTCCATTCGTATTAAATTTTGATCATCAGCTACATCTTTGTAAAGGTTGATATTATAAAACATCACAAATCACAAAATCTTTCATACTAAATGAAGATTTTATAAATCAATTTATTGAACATGACATCTTCATATCAATCTAATTTTTATGCATATGTTCACATATAAATATTGTAAAAGAAATAAAAAAATTTTAATATCCATAAAGGATAAATATTATTACCCAACCCTTTAAAAAAAAATAAGTCGAGATGTGAACATAGATTTATGACTTTCAAAGTCATCATCTAACTAAAATAAAAAACACAAAGCCTTTGTTTAGAGTGCATCATAAAAATTATTGATATGAAGACATTCAGTTAAGTAACTTTATTCCCATTTAATAAGATATTATTGAAAATATAATTAAAAAACAATCGTGTAATGATAAACTTAACCATCGAATGAAGATTTTGTTCTTAATTTTAACAACTCTAGTTTGTCACAAAATTTATAGAAAATTTTACTTGACAAACAATTGACCTTATTTTCACATTATTTCTCTAAACTAATTAGAGAAAAATAATAGTCTTGTACCATATACAAGAAATATTTGGCATTTATTATATTTTCAGCATTATGCTAAAAATAAAAGAAGCAACAAATTACTTCATAATGATACAAAATCATTTAAATACCAGATTAAATGAATAAATTAACCAATAAATATGGTCATTTTAATGCCTTACCTTTAAAAAATAGCGTATAGATGTAAAATTATTTTATCTAATGAAAACTTGGGTTTAGTTATAAACTCATGAAAAACAATTTAAAACTAGAAGTAATTATTCAAGAAATTTAACATACAACAAAATGCATGTTTATTTAAGGTTCTATAATACCTTTGTTAGCCAATTATTTCACGATGAGCATGACTATATAGTGTAACTGAAATATACACTAACAAATCATTGATCAAACTTTATGATCATTATAAAAATAATCTATGCAAGTATCCACAATTATAATTGTATCAGAACTAATCTTATTAAAAAATAATCATTAATGCGCGTGAAAAAGATTGAGGATAAGCAAAAAAGTGTTAAAAAAGTATACCTCTTTGGATAAAAAAATTTACTAACACAAAGAATTTCCATCAAATAACCATTAAGAAATTAATAATTAGCTATGCGGCATAGAATCGAACATTGAGTTATGCTTACATCCACCATCTACTTACCCATATGTTTAATATTTATATCTTAATTGAATTTGAGTTACTAAGTTTTAAGTGAGATTAACAAATAATCTTCTAACCGATAACTCCTACTTAGTTTATGCTTTACTTTTAGCATAAAGTAAAGAGTCATTTTGTGCAACATATATAGAAAATAAGAAAATTGTTTATTTTCTTCAAACTATTTTCTATAATTGAGTTATTAGTAATTTAGTATTACTAATATCAAACAACATTACTCATATACATCAATTAATGCACAATAAATACATTTATAAATGACGTGCATAAAGTATATTGATTATTTATATACACAAAGTGTACAAAAAATTACAAAGTACATTATTAATTAGAATACACAAAAGTATATAGAAATATGCGCATAAAGTACATTTTAAAATTTATATACTTAAAATACATAAAATAATGTACACAAATTACATCTAAGTGTAAGTGTCGTTTGTAACAAGATATTTAAATATTGTTATCGGTTCAATTTTCAAGTCCATTTTCTTTCAATTTTTGTCACAAAATAAAATTTTGACCCTAAAATTGATGATACTTGGAAATTTGCATCATAGGCCTAAGATTTAATTTAAGTTACAAAGACAAAACTTAAATATTTGACATATAGTTACAAAGCAATCTTCACTATTGACAATTTTTATGTGATTGTCACGTGGACAATCTCTTATTAGAATGAAAAGTGAGATATAAAATTCAAAATAATAGATATGAAAGATTTAGCGGGATAAAAAAAATCCAGCTTCTACCGCCAACGTGATTAGGTTGATAGGGTTGTTATTTTAACTACAAAATCTGTCAACTAAAAAATTTTAATTATCACCCATATCCAATATAATAGGGAGGTTTGTTATTTTAACTATTCCTTGTGTTCTTCGAACAAATCTCTTAATTGTATGTAGGGCTGCCTAAAAGCGGTATATAGGGCATAGCCAGTATTTAAAATTGGTTTAATATTTGCCACAAAGACCATAGTAAACCACTTAGACCTTATAAAAATTGGTCCAAAATCGATCCAATTCAAACAATTCAGTCAATTTTATATTAGATTAGTATATTCATGACATAAATGCATAAATCTAAGAAAAAGTTATTTGCATAAAGTTTTTAACAACATATCTTAAAAGAAATTCAAAGATCAAATTGGAAATTAAAATTGTGAAAGGAATATTTATTTTATAATAATCATGACGAAAATAATAAAATAACCATCATTAAAAAATCAATAAACATGATTTATGTTCAATAAATAATCTGATCATGCTTTGATTTCAAAAAAATAGTGTGAGACATTAAATATATATGATAAAATATAAATAAGATAAAAAACTTATCTTGAAGCAGAATGGATTAATGGACAACAATTACCACGCTCATAAGTCAAGACTTGATCATTAGGAAAAAATCTAATTTCCACGACCTGTCATCCCCTTCCTTTGAAATACCGTAACTTCTTATTCTTTCTCTTTTTAATGTTGAGGATAAGATGTAATTTAATAGTCTTTTTCATGATTATCTCAAACTAGATGATAAGATAAATATTAAGAGATAATATTTAATTAACTTGAAAGTAAGCCTAATCTCATTTTTGTAGAACTTAGTCTCTTTCTTGTCCCACATGCTTGAAAGCATATGGACATAAAGTGTGATTGAGTTCACACATAGTTAATCCCAAGCGTTCCTCTGATCACAAGCCCTTCTATGCATTTATTCAGCGCAACAACCGAATGTACCAGTTATTGTAAAACCCCAACTTTGGGTTAGGGTTTAACTTGCTTGTAGTTTGTTCAGTTCGGGTTAGTCTTGAGTCAGTTTGAGTGAGCTCGAGCCAGAACAATTTTCGAAATATGAGTATGGGACCCAGATGGCCACATGAGCATGTTATGGTGGCTGAATATACCCAACATGCAGATGATAGCTTGAGTTAGGCTACAACAGAGTGTATCAATATACAAGGTATATATATGATTTTTATGAGTTATTTGGGCCAAGATCTAGGCCGTTGCAACATTTAGTATCCTTTTTGGATTTTCAAGGTATCTCATTTGCATGCATCATAGGGATTTTAGATCAACAACTTGTGCCCCTGTGGGCCCAGCTTGATTGAGTCATAGATTTTCACACCATTGAGTTCAGGGTTCGAGGTCTATTCAGTTTTCTTTCCTCAATTCCTGCATATAGAGTCACTTTTACAATTATAGTCAGTTTTAACTTTTAACTGTCTCGATCCAAGCTTTCTGTCTATATGCATATTGCATATAACACACGTGGGCCCACTAGGCCATGAGTCGTCAGACGTTCGGGTTGTGCCATGTGCAAGATTTGAGCCGTCCACGTCAGCCCTAGCTTTACCATGTTATTTTCCAAAGATTTCCCATTATTTTTAGAGTTACATCCATAGTGCTGCCGCTACTTTGGATCGCCGCCAGTGAGTCTCCGGCTTGCTCAGGCCACCGGATAGGCACCTCCATGACCGCCTTGCGGCCGGATTTCTATCCGTACCCTTCACGACCATACCAGGTCACCCCCCTTCGACCCCTGAGCATTTGCCCATGCCAGGCACCACTGCCGAGGGCCAATCGAACTACTGACCGACTTTGGTCGACTCGTTGCTGCCATTGGAAGTCATTGCCGCCATCACCATCCTCTTCGCCACCACCATTGGGCCGAGCTTGCCGAATTAGTGCCGACCCATAGCCCCAAATGCCTCGCCTGAAAAGTCACCATAAAACCACCGGAAATTACTTAAAATTTGGATTTGCTGAAATTTGCCAAATCATCCACTAAACTCATGTAGTTGAACTCGATTGAACATTGGACGCCACCGGGTGCCGAATTCGAGTGTTGAGCCACGCGGCAAAACCCTAGCCATCACTGATTGCAAACGACGTGAGGTCTAATTACCTCCAATTTAATTATTTAAAATTGATGATTATTAGCATGACATGTTATGATTGATGATTTTATGTGATGAATGTCTGATGGTGGATGAAGTGATATTTGTATGATTTGAGTTGTGTTTAATCAATGCTAATGAACTAATTAGGTAAATTAAATCTAATTATATTAATTGACTACAACGTAATTTAGAAAAACATAATAAAATCAATATGAATAGGATGAGCTAGACTAATGATTGTTTGACTGTTGATGGGTGATGAGTGTATTGTGGGTATGATTTTTGTGATGAGTTTGATGCATCATTTAGTTAGTGTGTATTAGCTTCTAGATTTGATGTGTAAGTTATGAGTAGAAGCTCATGACCTAGGTGTGTGGACATGATTGGTCTACCAGGTCCGTTTTTTACCCGCTCTCGATTTTTTGTCTCATTTATCGTGATTTGATTCGAAAGGTGAGTGGACTTGTCGAGTGGTGGATATATCGTATCTCACTCCACACGGGCCATTTAGTCGATTGTTTTTCTGAATTAATAACCTTCGAGGATGAGATCCTTCAAGTTTATTTTCGAAACTCAATCTAGCTCTGATGTCGTTGGGCATATTATATTGAAATCCCTACCCAGTCCTACGCATATGTAGTTTTTCGTGTTTTCAATGAGACGTGAGATGAGGGATAACCGACGACCACATCCTGAGATAGGGTGCGTGTTCGTCAAAGTGGGCTCTAGAATTGCTAAGTGTTTGTTTCATTCCCCAAGGATCCTGATAACTCCACCTTTGAGTTCCTCAAAACAGGAGAAATGTGGAGGTTTACGGGTACTGCTATACAACACATGTCTAGACTTATGACTTCAAAAGGTACTAAAGGAACATGCTTGAGAGTACTTGCCTCTGGACTCAGAGTCAGGAATGATACGGAGGATGTAGAGGTCTAAAAGAGAGAGAATGATTTTCCCGGGATAGTTTAAAATGGCTAATTTATGAGGATGAGATAAAAAGAGGATGCTGTCATGCGAGGTCAATGACTCCTATTATTTCCCTTATGAGAGTTCTATGAAGAAGAGTAATGGTGTTTTCATTCAACAGGAGGGTCAGCTCTCCTATGTCACTTTGTTACTAGTTATTTCTAGACCGGTAACACTTGTTACTAATCTCTTTTTATTATATGTGAATGTGAAAATTGCTAGGGTTGATCGTTGTCAGGACTGCGGAGGAGCAGCATTGAAATCATGCACACATGTACCTGCCGAGTATAACTAGTGATGATGATGTGTGTTGAACAGTAGATGATGAAATTGAAATGCTATTCTATGAAATCATTATAAATATTTTGCATGTGAATGAAAATAGAAAATGAAAAATGAACAAGTGAGTAATAAAGTTTAGACTCGGCTCATATGATGAGGAAAGTGAGGATATCTAGAATGTGTGGAAAATACTGTGTTTTGATGTTTATTGTGATATGAATATATACTTATTATCGTTGATAGGGTAGTTCCTATCACATTTTTAGGGGAGACTTTGTCCGTTTTGCTCTAAAAATAGACATTTCTTTTGAACTTTTCATTTATTTGGTTTGCTTGTATGCTTATTTGCATATCACAGCATGCATGTAGGACAATGTTAGAACTCAAGCATCCCATCCATGCTTTTCATGTTGCATTACCATCTTGAGATACCGATGGTAGATTTGGGTCGGCTTAACCGAATCAAATAGATTAGCGAATGGCTTAGTCACCGGTGACATTTTCTAGTTGTTTCATGGGTGAACTGAAACAGGGTGCTACAATTGCGCCACCCAAGCAGGTGCGTGTTAGTTAAAGCAGGTTATGGATTGGTGAACGGGTTCTTCCATTCTTAAGGGATCCTAACAACTCTGCCTTTGAGTTACTTAAACTCGAAAAAGTGTGGAGGATAACAGGTCATGCAATTTAGCCCATGTTTAGACTTGTGGTTTCAAAGAGTATTGAAGGTGCATGCCTGAGAGTACTCAACCCCTGTGCTCAGGGCCAAGAGTGATACAAAGGATGTAGAGTGTAAAACCCCGATTCGGCTCACCCATGAACCGACCCGGAAATGCTACCGGCGACCGAACTATTCGATAATCTACTAGATTCGGTTAAACCGGCCCGGATCTACTCTCGGCGTCTTAAGATGAAGATATGATTCGCTATATGCATGGGTAAATGCACAAAATCCTAACAGGACACTACATGGATGACATGCAAATCAATTCACACACATCAACACAATTGCAATGAAATTAAAAAGATATTCTGGATAAACACGGACGGAACCTTCCCAAAAAGTGCAAATAGGGGCCACCTTGTCAAAATACTATATACAAACATATATCCACATCAATAATTTCATTCATAAAATATAATTTATTGTGTACTCATTCTCAAGCTTGGGTCTCAGCCCACCTGTGCATTCTTTCCACAATTCACGTCATATCATCAAGTCATTACATTCAATCATCAACAGATTATCATCTCTCAACATTTTCTCACGTTAATTTCAATGTAAATAAATCATACATAAAATATTAAACATTCAATCATCAAAACATGTGTGTGTGCGAAAGATCTCACTGCTCCTCTGTCCAGGTTGGCACTTCCATCTCGTATTCGTCACCTACATATAGTACAAAACCGTCAGTAACGAATGTTACTGGTCCGGAAAATAACTAATATCAAACTGGCACAGGAGAGCTAACCCTCCTGTTAAATAAAAACCATATACTTCCTAAAGAACTCTCACAAGGACACTAATGGGAGCCGTCGCCCTCAAGCGACAGCATCCCATATCCATCTCATTCTCTTTCCTTAGCCATCTCATCTATTGTGTCTTGCATCAAATCATCAAATCTCATTCTCGTTCATCTAAGCCCTCTACGTCCTCCATATTACTCCTAGCCTTGAGCCGAAGGCCGAGTGCTCTCAGGTAGTCGCCTTCAGTACCCTTTGAACCACAAGTCCGGACATGCGATGTACTAAACAATACCCGTAAACCTCCACATTCTCCGGGTGTGAGGAACTCAAACGCGGAGTTAGGAGGATCCCTCGGGATGAAGTGGGTCCTCCCCAATATCAACCCGAAGATGAACACGTGCCTTATCTGAAGCCATGGCCACCTCCCTCATTCCATCTCTCGCTAAAAACACGAAAACTATTCATATATATATAGGCCTAGGTGGGGAATTTAATATAATAGGCCCGAAGGAAACTTGCGGTGGATCTTGTTTTCGAAAAAATACTCGAGGGATCTCATCCTCGAGGGTTATTAATCTCGGAAAACTGGCTAAATGGCCCGAGTTAAATGGGATCTAATAAAACGCCACTTAACTCGTCCTGCAAGTAGAAAACCAAACATACAATGGAATAGAGCGTAAAACAGAGACGAATCCTAAACGGACCTGGTAGAAGCTCCAAGCGTGTCATCGCGCCTAGGCGGTAAGCTCCTACTCTGTACCTACACATTAGAACTAAATACTAACGCCCAATATCTAAATGATGCATCAAACTCAACACGATCAGCATACTCACAATGCAAACATTCATCAATAATCAAATAGTCATAATCATGAAATAATTGTAACTCAACTTATTTAGAGTAATTTTATTATATTCCTATGTTACATCGTACTCATATAACATGCTCAACTCAGTTTACTTCGTTAGAGCACTTAATATCCATTCCATGTTAATCACCTCATGCAACTTGTCACATCATTCACAATTCATCCAACCATGTTACTTTTCATCTCATCAGTAATTATACCTTAATTACATCAATCAATAAATCCTAACATGCTACGCTAACAATCATCAACTATAATTAATCATATTTGAGGTAATTATACCTCGCATCGTCGGCAGTCGGCGACGGCTAGGGTTTCTGCATGCGTGCATCGTGAACCTTGAATTTGGTGCTCAACGGCATCCAAAGCTCGAT
This sequence comes from Piper longum, assembly GCA_032619315.1. Lineage (NCBI taxonomy): Eukaryota > Viridiplantae > Streptophyta > Magnoliopsida > Piperales > Piperaceae > Piper > Piper longum. The sequence continues at coordinate 8,138 of JAVDBV010020368.1, forward strand.
CGGGTTTGACTAGGTGAACTCCGCAGAAGATCCGGTGAATTCCAGATAATTCCAACAATTCCGGTTTTCCCGCGGGTTCTGGCGGTTTTCCGGTAGGTTTCCATAGTTTTCCAGCAGCTCTCCTGTAGCTTTTCGGTGACAATCGCCGGTGACGTTTACTGGTCGAATCAGAGCCATATAGGGTACCATTGGAACCACCTCAGCGAGCACAATGTGTTTGTGGTGTCAATGCGGCCGACAGAGGTGGCGGCTCGCCGAAAATGCCAAAAACAGGTGATGACTGCGGGGGTGGCTAGATCCGGCCGACCTGGGCGACGATCGGTGGCACTTTGGTCGGGGAAGGTAGGTGGGGGGTTGAGGACGTCGAGGTGACCACTGGATGGCGATGGCGACTGTCGCCGGCGAAGGAATCGGCGACGCGAGCAGTGCGCAACCTCGGCCGCTTCTCGCGTCGGGGAGGCACGGTGACGGCGAGGTGGGGCGGAGCGCCATCGGTCGACGGCCGGGCGGCGCCGGCAGCGACGGCGGTGGCGACGCATAGGGAGGGCGGCTAGGGTTTAGGTGGAGGAAGATGTCGAGAGGAAAAAGAAAAGCTCAATGGCACACTCGTAAATATTACTTGAGTCTTCTCCAGCTCGAGTCAAAAATAATAAATACGTCGTAATAAATCCTAAAACAAATCCAAAAAAATTGGGAAAAATCTCATAAAATCAAACAAACACACAACATCAAAATGACGTTCTCTATAACTATCAACCCACCCAAATTACGCATAACACGTCCTAACACGGTAAACGGCCTAAAACTATTTCTACGGTCACAAAATGAAGAAATCTAAAATCATGAACTGTATACTCTCATACATTCTGATAACTCATTCTCTGCTCATTCATGATGTTATGATCACATACTCGAGTACACGTGACCCTCACAGCTCGTACACGTGACCGGCATCGGCTCAGTACACGTGTTCTGAAACATACTCAACTCGGTCCGATGGCTAAACCGATAGGCTAATGACTATAAAACCGTGACTCAAATCACGGGTTTTACATAGAGGGCTTAAATAACATAAATTGACTTTTTCCCATGCAAGGGATAGCTTTAAAGTTGTCAAAGAATGGGATGAGATAGATTGGGACGCTGTTGATCTGAGCTGACGGTTCCTAATTAGCACCCTTATGAGAGATTTTATGAGTAGTATAAGAATATTTTAAAGGTGAGCCAGCTCTCCTATACCAGTTTGTTTATTAGTTATTTATAGACCAATAAAATTTGTTACTAACATTTTTTTATTATCTATGTAGGTGAGAATTTGGAGGATTGAGCGTTGTCGAGACCGTGGAGGACCAGTAATGCAATTACACACACATGTACTTGCCGAATGAAATTAATGTTGTTGAATGATGTGAATTTAATGTTATTTTTGTGAATTGATAAAATGTTTTGCATGTGATTGAAAAATTTTGAATAGAAATAACAGGTTGAACAATAAAGTCTAGACTTAGCCCAAAAGATTAGAAACGAATAGAATGAAAATGTTTAAAGAAAACATGATGTGTGTGATATGTTTTTTGGTTGTTATATATTATTGTTGGTAGGGTGGTCCTTATTGCACTTTTAGTGGAGACCGTCTGTTTTAAATTAAAAATAAATTTTTTTATTGAACTTTTCACTTGTTGGTTTGTTTCGCATGTGATTGCATATCAAAACATGCATCTACAACCACAATAATGACTAAGCATCACATCCATATATTGAATGCTTACATCATCATCTTAAGACGCCAAGGTTAGATCCAAGTCGACTAAACCGAATCAAGTAGTTAGGAAACGATTCGATCGCCAATAATATTTCCGATTTGAATTGTGGGTGAACCGTAATGGAGTGTTACATATGTTGACTTTGAATTTAAATTTTTCTAAAACCCTTTTTTTGAAACACAATATTTTAAAGGTATTAAATGAAGGATTAATCAAAAAGATATTTTCAATGTCGAATAAAGATATTTTCAATTCCGCCTACTGCCCTAGCCTCTTCCAAACCGGTGTCCTCCTCGACCCCTCCAGCTTCGGCCTTGAGCATGACGTCGGCGCAGACCTCTTCTTCCCCCTCCCCGTGCTGCCGTTGCCGCCCGGGTCATGCCCACTCCTGCTCCACCTCGTCAGAGGCGTACAACATCTTTTTCAGCAGCAACATTTGGCCGTTGAAGCAGCCGTGGCCTGGAGCATGGCATTGCTGATGATGATAGTTGGTTCACACAAGGGCTCCTCTGTTGCGTGTGAGGTGGCACCGAATTGTGAGATTCGTGATGGGGCGACAACACTGGTTGTTGTGTTGCTGGATGCTAGCTTGTGGTTGGCGGCGAAGTTGCTGACGGTGGGGGTGGCGTGGCAAAACAGAGGGGGCGGGGATCTATAGGAAGGGGAAGAAGTAGGGGAAAAAGTCCGGGTAGTTTCGTAATAAAAACTTGACTCGCTCCCAACTTGAGTCAATATTACGAAATATATCTTGTAAATTATAAAAAAATATAGTAAAAAATATAAAATAAAATAATCGAGTTCCAACACGAATAATATGCTCTCAACCTAATAACCCACCCACAACTAATAAATAACATGTCTTAATGCGGTAAAGGACTTAAAAAATAATTTTTTGATCCCCTATATATATATAATAATAATAAATTGGCATACTCTAATATATTTTGATAACTCATTTTTTTCTTCTGCATTCATGATGTGATCATCATATACTTGAGCACATATGACCCTCATGGCTCATATGCATAGCCGGCCTTGGCTCAACGCATGTGTTCTGAAATTGACTCGACTGAAAAATAACAGAAGAACCGACCAGTGCTGTAATTTTATTTTATTGAGCATATTTAATTTTTTGTATTTTATCATAATTATTTTATACACTTTTTTCACATTTATTCCGTAATATTGACTCGAGATGGGAGTGTGTCAAGTTTTTATTACAAAATTATTATATATATATATATTAAATTTATTTCATAATATTAACTCGACTTACAAGAAAGTCAAGTTTTTATTATGAAATTATTTTATATTTTTTAAAAATTTATTTCATAATATTGATTCGAGTCAAGTTTTTATAACGAAATTATTTTATATATTTTTTAAAACTTATTTCGTAATATTGATTCGAGTCAGGAGTGAATAAAGTTTTTCTTACGAAATTGTCATCGCCCTTTCCTCTCCCCAACCACCCACTTCCCCCACGACCCCCGACCCC
>JAVDBV010020407.1:0-19732 GCA_032619315.1 Piper longum
TATATATATATTCAACAAAACAAACATTACTTCGATTGAACAGAATACAACATTAGATATTATGTAGAAAGATTGTTGGCATCAAAATTGCGTGCCTAAATCATAGTTTTCCCAGCATATACATTCTTTTTATCCTAACACAAAATTAACCAAGTCTGGAGAATCAGAAACAAAGATAAGATGGACACAACATGCATTAGATGGATAGCATAAGGCTTGTTGGAAGGGCTTCAATTCTGATTCTTCGGCATTTGTTGCTCCTTTGAAAGCTCCTCCTAAAAATAAGATGTTAGCAGACAAATCGATGATAAATAAACCCCATAATGCTATATCATTTTAAAATCCTCCATCAAAGAATAAGAAGACTTTATTGAAGGGGGAGTAACTATCAATTAAATCAAGCTGGCAAGTATTGACATGTCCCTGAAGTATGGTGTCCATGATGGCTGAGCTTCTACAACAAGAATTAGTTTTGTTGATGCAAGTGTCAACCGGTTGTTAAGTCTGGGAGTTGTGTACTTCGATTTTTGATGATGAAATATAAATCGTTTGAACTACATGATAATTTGCTCTATGATAAAGTTTGGATAAATTAGGTCAATTCTGAACATTAAATTATGTTTGAAGTAATTTGAAAATGTTGTAATATTTCAGATTAATCATGGTCAAGGTACTCTACACTTGGAAGTGAACAAAGTTTGGAAGCCTTGGAAGATTTCTTGAAGATGAGATAGTCAAGTGGAGTCTAAAGCTTTAAAAAATTGGACTCATTTGAATTTTAACTTGGGAAAGAAACTTGTGTGGGAGTTTGAAGGAGCCTGCTCCACATAAATATTCAAGTGGTTGGATGATGAACAAAACTATGGACTTGTATAACTATATAAGGATCTTAGTCCAACATTGAAGAGCTGCCTAACATCTGGATATTCTAAGTATTTGAATTGTTCCAGTGGGAGTTTAGTTCGGAATAAGGTTGAGATGCTACAATTGGGTATAAGCTTTAGATATGCTTCATTGCGTCAACCGTAGGGCTTCTTCAAGAGATCGGACAATACTTTGTATTTTGTATATATCTTGTGTTGTAAAGATCATGTTGATCTTGTGTGACTTGGTTGTCAACAACATCGTGTGTGATCATGCACTAGTGGTTGTATGACACTTCGGGTGTGGAGTTGTCAGTTGTTGTAATTGTAAGTGTTTGGTTGATTTGTGAAGTTGAGATAGTGGTAAAGGGGTGAAGGATAAACTTTCCCTGTAACGCCGGCTCAGGGTTGAGTGTGGTGAACGACAAGTGGTTTGTGAAACACTTTACTCTTAGTTAATGAAGGACAAGTGTTTGCACACTTAGGTTGTAAAACCTATTCTGTTTGGCCATAGTGGAACATAGAAGATTTACCCAACTGTATAATACAACTATACAAAAAAGAGTATAAACTAGTTGGGAACCTCTTTAAAAATCTTTGTGTTTGATTTCTTGTCGTTACTCGTTTGTAGTTTAATTGATTTTGGCTCATATACAAATTGTTGCAACTTGTTTGGTTGTACTTGTTCATTAACACTCTGTGATTATTTGTATGTAGTCACATATATTTGTTAGTTTATGCAGAGAACGAAATTCTTGATTATATTTTAGTTCTAACTCTTTGATATGTATTTTAGATATTTCGCTGCCTACCAAACTTATCTTTTCAATTGACATCAGAGTGAACTATTAAGATTGCTGATTTTTGGATACCCGAAAGCTCCCAATGGCCATGGTGAGAAAAACAAAAGCTTTGGAAGGACAATCAACCATAATACCGTCTTTCTTTGATGGCTTTAAGTATACTTATAGAATAACTAGGATGAGAATTTTTTCAACTTTTTGTAATTTTTGATCTACGACAAGTTGTGCTTGACAGACATATGGATATTAAATTTAAAAGAGGATCATGAGATGAAAAGGCAAAGAAATCACATTACTTAAATGCTAAAGGTATGAAAGCACTATTTTTGTTCACTATGTGAGACTAGATACACTAGGATGTCTCGGTGCACTTCGACTCAAGAAATTTGGAAATGTCTTCAAGTAACATACGAGCAACTGAAATATTCCAAGATAATCCTTCTGCATCACAATACGAAGCTTTCAAAATGAAAGATGGTGAGTGTATCAATGCTATGTACAACTGACTTAATGACATGGTGATGGCTTTGCAAAAAGCTTTGGATGATATGAATAGGAAATTGTTTGCATCACTTCCTATTAAGTGGAGACCCAAAGTGACAACTATTGAAGAAGCTAAAAACATAAAGATTATCACCACAAAGGAGTTTCTAGGATCTCTTAATACTTAGGAACACACCTTGAAAAGGGATTGCAAAAAGTAAACAAGTAGTAGAAGAAGGACCTTGCTTATCACCTATTGATGAGAAATATAGAAAGCTTAGATCAAGCTTTTATAAATAAAGAGGTCTTAGAAAAAAGGGTAAGAAAATGAATTAAAAACCTCAATGTTATGAATGTAAAGGTTTCTGATACATGAGAAATAAATTCCCGAACCTTATCAAGGAAGAGGAAAATGATAAAAAGAAAGAGAAGGAAAAGGGGAAAGAAAGAAGAAAAGAAAAAGAAAAAAAAAAGAAAAAGTATTATAAGCCATATCATAAAATGACGATCAAGATGAGTTAGGAGAATTCCTAGAGGAATTTTGTTTTGTTACAAATAATGAAGAGGAAGAAATTGATGAAAAACTTCAAGCAACATTTGAAGACATGTATCAAAACTGCACCAATGTTGATAAGGCCAACGAGGATTTAAAGATGATGATTTAATCCATGTCTTCGGAGAATAAAGAATTAAAAGCCCAAATGACAATCTTGAACAAAAGAATGAAGAGTTAACCTCAACCAATAAAGAGTTTGCACCACTTATTGAAGAAAAGAAAGAATGAGAAATATAGAAAGCTTAGATCAAGCTTTTATAAATAAAGAGGTCTTAGAAAAAAGGGTAAGAAAATGAATTAAAAACCTCAATGTTATGAATGTAAAGGTTTCTGATACATGAGAAATAAATTCCCGAACCTTATCAAGGAAGAGGAAAATGATAAAAAGAAAGAGAAGGAAAAGGGGAAAGAAAGAAGAAAAGAAAAAGAAAAAAAAAGAAAAAGTATTATAAGCCATATCATAAAATGACGATCAAGATGAGTTAGGAGAATTCCTAGAGGAATTTTGTTTTGTTACAAATAATGAAGAGGAAGAAATTGATGAAAAACTTCAAGCAACATTTGAAGACATGTATCAAAACTGCACCAATGTTGATAAGGCCAACGAGGATTTAAAGATGATGATTTAATCCATGTCTTCGGAGAATAAAGAATTAAAAGCCCAAATGACAATCTTGAACAAAAGAATGAAGAGTTAACCTCAACCAATAAAGAGTTTGCACCACTTATTGAAGAAAAGAAAGAATGAGAAATATAGAAAGCTTAGATCAAGCTTTTATAAATAAAGAGGTCTTAGAAAAAAGGGTAAGAAAATGAATTAAAAACCTCAATGTTATGAATGTAAAGGTTTCTGATACATGAGAAATAAATTCCCGAACCTTATCAAGGAAGAGGAAAATGATAAAAAGAAAGAGAAGGAAAAGGGGAAAGAAAGAAGAAAAGAAAAAGAAAAAAAAAGAAAAAGTATTATAAGCCATATCATAAAATGACGATCAAGATGAGTTAGGAGAATTCCTAGAGGAATTTTGTTTTGTTACAAATAATGAAGAGGAAGAAATTGATGAAAAACTTCAAGCAACATTTGAAGACATGTATCAAAACTGCACCAATGTTGATAAGGCCAACGAGGATTTAAAGATGATGATTTAATCCATGTCTTCGGAGAATAAAGAATTAAAAGCCCAAATGACAATCTTGAACAAAAGAATGAAGAGTTAACCTCAACCAATAAAGAGTTTGCACCACTTATTGAAGAAAAGAAAGAATGAGAAATATAGAAAGCTTAGATCAAGCTTTTATAAATAAAGAGGTCTTAGAAAAAAGGGTAAGAAAATGAATTAAAAACCTCAATGTTATGAATGTAAAGGTTTCTGATACATGAGAAATAAATTCCCGAACCTTATCAAGGAAGAGGAAAATGATAAAAAGAAAGAGAAGGAAAAGGGGAAAGAAAGAAGAAAAGAAAAAGAAAAAAAAAGAAAAAGTATTATAAGCCATATCATAAAATGACGATCAAGATGAGTTAGGAGAATTCCTAGAGGAATTTTGTTTTGTTACAAATAATGAAGAGGAAGAAATTGATGAAAAACTTCAAGCAACATTTGAAGACATGTATCAAAACTGCACCAATGTTGATAAGGCCAACGAGGATTTAAAGATGATGATTTAATCCATGTCTTCGGAGAATAAAGAATTAAAAGCCCAAATGACAATCTTGAACAAAAGAATGAAGAGTTAACCTCAACCAATAAAGAGTTTGCACCACTTATTGAAGAAAAGAAAGAATGAGAAATATAGAAAGCTTAGATCAAGCTTTTATAAATAAAGAGGTCTTAGAAAAAAGGGTAAGAAAATGAATTAAAAACCTCAATGTTATGAATGTAAAGGTTTCTGATACATGAGAAATAAATTCCCGAACCTTATCAAGGAAGAGGAAAATGATAAAAAGAAAGAGAAGGAAAAGGGGAAAGAAAGAAGAAAAGAAAAAGAAAAAAAAAGAAAAAGTATTATAAGCCATATCATAAAATGACGATCAAGATGAGTTAGGAGAATTCCTAGAGGAATTTTGTTTTGTTACAAATAATGAAGAGGAAGAAATTGATGAAAAACTTCAAGCAACATTTGAAGACATGTATCAAAACTGCACCAATGTTGATAAGGCCAACGAGGATTTAAAGATGATGATTTAATCCATGTCTTCGGAGAATAAAGAATTAAAAGCCCAAATGACAATCTTGAACAAAAGAATGAAGAGTTAACCTCAACCAATAAAGAGTTTGCACCACTTATTGAAGAAAAGAAAGATGAGCTACAAAGTGGCCAGTGGATCTCAAAAGATCTTTAATAAACTTTTAATGCAAAAGAGTCCGCTATGCAAACTTGGCCTAGGAGGAGGCAAATGTGAAGGTAACTTTAATAAGTTCAATACTTTTATTTCTACTTCTAGTACTAGTGTAGGTGAATGTAGCAAACAAGGAGCTCAATTAAAAGATATTAGAGCTTCTAAAAGACATTATGCAAACAAAAAGTCAATCAAGGCGAACATGAAAATTCTAAATAAAAAAGGATGAGACATCCAAACTCTAATCCAAAAGAAATTGTGTGCAACTATTGTGGAAAGATGGGACATGCCAAGACAAACTGAAAAGGAAAATTAAAGGTGGATGCTAGTATGATGAGGTAGAATTTGAAAGGATTTGTTCTAACAAACATACACATATCCTATGGAAAAAATTTAATTTATTTTAATTTCTGTGATTTTGAGAATTAAATAAAATTAGATTTGGAATGTTTGGTTTAAATTAATAATTTTTATTTAGTTTAAACGAAGTTTTATCATGGGAAGGTTTCACCATGATTGGTTATCCATTTAAACGGAACATTGAAAAGCATTCAAAATTAGATTTCAAAACAATTTGGTACTTCCAGAATATAATTTGGCCGTGAACATTCTGACTAATGGCTTTATATATTTTGGAAAAAGAACAACTTAAGACACGGGTGGGGCAAATTCATTTTGTGGTACTCGTCGCCTCTTCTTCATAAACCTTTCTGAGGAGGAGAATTCGACACCAAAACTTGTTACCACCGGAGTTCGAGTGTGATTTGAGCTTCGCTAGAGAATTTGAGTGTTGCATGATGTCGGAAATCAATTCTTGGTGATCAATATTGATCAAGTTTGGGGCTTTGTAAGATTTCAATGCTTGCCAAAATTATATTTTTTTATTTGCTGAAGAAATCAAAATTTGAGAATTTTCTTTTGAAAAGCTCAATCAGACTTCCTAGAGAGACAAGGATGGCTTTCGACATTTGCCAATCTAGAACCCAAAGGGTCCATGTCCTTAATGCCAAATTTTATCATTTAATAAATCAGCAAAGTCTAACTTGTGTGCAGGGATTAGTGGATGGACGTCAATTCAAATTCTTAGCTAATGATATTGCTGAATTCTGAAGTGTTCTAAATGAAGGGGATGTCACATATTTTAAAAATATGACTTCGGTCGTGCTTTTATGGAGGTATATTCATGAAGCCAAACTCAATGGAAGTGTGTTGAAATCTTAAATGAGATATAATAATTCGATGAATGTTAAAGATCTAACATCAATTGCTTTCATTTTTTTGAAAATTATGGTGATATATATATTACCCCCCAAGGAGAATATTTAAATGATGTTATTAGTTTCGAAGTATACTTGCTATAGATGTTTGCTAGCAAAGGCAAATTAACCTTCTTATTTTGATTCTTAATCACATGTTTAGATGCATGAATCATGGAAGATGTGACTTACCATATGTTCAAATGCTGACTGTTATGTTTTTGAAAAATAGAGAGGTCTCAACCAATTTTGTGGAGAGGTCTTAGTTTGTAGTGAACATTACACCAATTGAGCCTCAGTCAGCTTCCCTAAACAACAAAAGGTCTCGACTTGAACCTAATTCTCTTGAACCAGTTGATGAGGATGAAGATGCTCGGCATGAAAGGGAACTCAATGAATCCTTAGATGCAATTGATGCAATTAGGGTGTTTGATTTGGAATCAGATGATAATAGGCATATGAAGGATGTTCTTATAACCAAAGAGATTCCATCACAATAGTATGAGCTTGATAGTTTAGTTGATCACTTAACCTGGTTAAACACTGAAGGGGTGCTCAGTTAATCGGTTATAGTGAGCAATTTGGAATGCATAATAGTCGAATTGGTAATTAGATGATTGGTTAGTTCAGATGGAGATGAATCAAGAAAGATACATTCGGGATTTTTGTGCTACTTACTATATAACCTTAAGGGGGTTATCACTTTACTTCTAACTTGGGTGACTCTCTTCAGCAAGATTAGTGTTAAGTTATTTATTTATCCTCACATATTTATTGCATTTTTGAGATGACAAAGGGGGAGAAATAATATTTGTAAGGTGAGCCGGATATAGGGGGTGTGTGATAATAATTGTACAAAGAGTGATTGTTTTCTTTTCATCGTCTCATAAGCTTAGGGTTTATTTTGTTTATTTGAAATGAATGAAAATACTAATACTTTCTTATAGCTAACAGGATTTCTTTTGAAATACACTTGGCTATTAGCTTTCTCCAAGTGTTGAAGGATTTGTTGGAGCTAAGGAGCTAATGTGAAGAAGAAGATCTTTGGTGCTTACTTCATTAGGATTGATTTAAAATCATGTTACAAGTTAAATATGTTGTTAGCATTAAAAAATGGGAGATTGTTAATTCACATACTTGTGCATTTTGGATTTTTATGATGAAACATAAATCATGCGAATTGCATGATAATTTGGTACATGATAAGATTCGAATGAACTAGAGAAATATTTCTCAACATTTAATTGTGTTTGGAGTAATTCAAAAATATTGTAACATTTCAGACTAATCACGGTCTTGTATATAAAGCTTATTGGACTTGGACATGATTTCGATCAAAGTATTGTACACTTGAAAGTGAGCAAAGGATGGAAGCTTCGAAAGATTTCATGAAGACTAGATAGTCAAGTGGAGTCTAAAGCTTTAAAGAATTGGACTCATTTGAATTTTAACATGAGAGGAAACTTGTGTGGGAGTTTCGATGAGCCTACTCCACATAAATACTCAAGTAATTGGATGGTGCACAAAGCTATGGACGTATATATAAGCAGTTTGATACAACATGGAAGGGCTGCCCAATACCCGAATATTCAAAGTATTTGAATTGTTCCAAAGTGAGAGTTTAGTTCAGAATAAGTTTGAAGTGCTACAATTGGGTATAAGTTTCAGGTAAGTTTCATTATGTGTTTGGGGGCGGGATTGTTCGCTCCCACGAACCACGTCTTTTTGGATCCGCATTTGAAGGTTATTCGGCATGCACTTGTGGATCAAGGATCATCGATCAACATTCTTCCTATTCATGTGTCGTTTGAATTGGGCTATACTAAGGAAAACCTCATGCCAAATGATAACACAATCAATTCAATGTCTCATGTATGATGTCAGTCATTAGGAACGATGTATTTACACATCTCTCTTCGTCCTTTCAATTTACCACACATATTCCACATTCTAGAAGTTGATCTAATGTGGCACATGCTTCTTGGGAAACCATGGATTCATGATCACTAATGCATGCCATCTTCGTAGCACCAATGCATTAAAGATACACCTAGTAAAGGAGGCCAGATCCGAGTTCGAGGGCTACAAAACCCATTCGCTATTGAAGAAGATCACTTTACTGATGCTGCATTCGTTATGGAGGGAAACGTTCTAAAGTTGGCTCGAGCACAACCGTCTAATCATGTCTATCCTGCTACACTTGATTTGCTAGACTTTATTAAACCAATAGCTAATTATCCACTACCGAAGCCTCCTAAAGTAGCAAAGTTACACAAGTTATTAGTTCCATCAGCACGAGTAATTTCACTAGGACAGGAAGCTTCATTAGTACTTTTAAAGGTAACAGTGCATTCAGGACAACGAAAGCAAAAAAAGCCACCACTCCAAGAAGCGCAAAGTCAAGAAGAGAAAGATCACATGGTAATTGAGGATGCCGCTATGGTATTAGGACAATATGAAATGCCAGTAACAAACTTTTATAAGAAGGAAGTAATTACACTTGACCCATCCCCAGTCATTTACTTGGAAGAAAAAAAATGCAATTCATTTGATGAATCAGAGATCATAACCTTGGAACCTGAAGATTCAATCATGTGGGAATTATTTCCTTATTGAATATCAAGTGAAAATGAAGGATCCACACGACCATGGTTTTTGGGAGCAATATCGCATGAAGAGGGACTACAAGATCAAGAAATACAAGAAGCACCAAATCATTTGGAAGATGGAGTTACTTTAACGATAGAGCAACTAATGGAAATCATTTTGGGAACTTATCAAGAGCCCCATCTAACTTTTCTTGGAACAAGTCTAGAAGAAATGATGCAATTCACTAATCACTCACCAATGATTGTGATGGATTGTGGTTGAGGAGCGAGTTTGATTTAGTGTACATAGCAAAAATAAAAAATAAAAAAAGAAAAAAAGAAGAAAATAAAAGAGCATATTATAGTTTTGTCGATTCTTCTTTCTAAGTTTGTGAAAAATTGGCAGGGGGCTAATGTTTGCACAAGATTTGTACTTATCAACTCACATGTATAATTTTCGGATTTATATTTGTCAGGTTACGTGGATAATTTCTAAGATTTATATTAATCTATGTGGATGACTTCAATGCTTTGAAGAAAAAATCTCGGTCATTCAAAACTGCAGGAGGGAATTTGTGCAGAAAATATAGACGGTTTATGATTGCACTCCCATAATCACGAAATCGAAAAAGCCCTGAAAACTCTATAGAAAGTAGAGCCCAACATACTAGAAGGGGGGGGAGCTTGTTGAATTGAAGACAAGAGAAGGTAGAACCAGAAAGGAGAAGAAAGAGAAGGGGAGGAGCCCCTCGCTGGAGATCCATATTCGGTGACCCCCTAGCCTACCCACATAGCTTGAAGTGCCCCCAACATCATTTGACTACCATTACTCTCCATTGCCGCTGAAGCCCCCCACCACCTAGTTGCTGAGACGCTGAAGAAGAGAGAGCCCTCCTGGTTGCTGTTCGAAGCTCCCATAGTTCCAAGCCGAGAGAAGTTGCCACAACCGAAGAATAAATTGTTGCTACGCCGAGATGATGTCAGCTGCCAAAGTTTGAAGACAAGTTGCCGATCATTGCATTGCCGGGGGCTTGACGGATACAAGGTGTGCAGAGCAACAAAGAAGTACTGCTGTGAAGCGTGCCAAGAAGAGAAGCCCATGGGAGGAGCCCCTTGCCGGAGATGTTATTCTGATGACCATCACCCCCACCCAGTCGAAGCCAACTATCATTGGAGTCGTCCTCGATGACCTGATACATTGCCAAAGCCAGTGAAGACATGAACATTTCAAGCGAGTTTTATTGTTTTGTAGGTCCAAGTTTTGCCCCACCATTGTCAAAGATCGCCACGAGACAAGAGTTGTTGCCGGAAGTTCTAGAAGGATGAGAAGAACCCTACCTACCGGTGTTGTAACAAAGAAGAAAAGAAAGAAAAAACCGAGCAATGAAGGAGAAGGAAGCGCTGCAATCACAGAAAACATAGGATTGGATTTGGATTAAAAACAGAGGATTCATGCCATTCTTACCTTGAAGCTTGTCGGGCTAGAAATGTTCCTAGTGGAACATAGATCAATTGGAAGAAGAAAGAAGGAACCTTGTTACCACTATTGCCGCCTGATTGCCGGTAGTACGTCAGTTGTCTCGCTGCTCTGTTCTGCCATTGGTCTATTCATAACCCAAAAAACATGGGACGGCTTGGAGATTTACTGCTTCCTACCTAGTTGCTGCCTTGCTGGATTTGAGTCTTGCCAAATAGGTTATCCTACAACCTGTTTCTATTGAAGAAATCTGGAGGACAAGAAAAGTTGCCATTGAGAGGGAGTTGTAGGAGGAAAGACGCCATTGCTCACCATTGCCGGACTCTTGTGGCCCTACCCATTGAAAACTGATTTACTCAGTGTGGAGATACCAGAAAGGAGATCCAACGAGTTGTTGCTCCACCAAGGCGCTGCCAGATGCTGAAGCTTGAAGATGAGTTGCTGATCATTGCCTCGCCGGCGTAAGGTGCTGCCCCCGTCCGTCCATGGAAGAAGTTGCTGCCCTCTTGCATTGCAGATACCATGGAACATAGTCTGTTGTCATGAAGGATTGAAGCCTTGCTACCACCACTGCTCTCCAGGAGAGGAGAAGGTTCCCCCTAGTTGTCGTCTCATCGTCATCCCGATGCCTTGTTTCTATCACTACTTTGCCGGAGTCAAAGTGCTGCCAATAGAGATCGATTAGATGGGAGAAGAAGGAAGAAACAGACCAGTGAATAGGGTAAGGTAGATCTTCAGGCGTGGGATCGTCTGCCCCTATGGACCGCATCTTTTCCAGATCTGGGTTTGAAGGTTTGGTGGGACCGAGGCACCCTTACTATGCAAAGAGATAGTGACATAAAATAACTAAAAAATGTCACAAGCATGTATAATATTTTACGTGGTTCCTTAGGGTTCAACTTGAATATATAAGTAAATCCATGGTGATATTGATACTCACAACCCACTAATTTTTCATTTTCTACGAATTCCAAGTCTTAGAAGTTTTCCCACTTTAATCTTTTGACTCTATATATAATTTGCTCATAATAAACTCCTTAAAATTTTCAAAATAAATCCTTAGTTGAAATTTAGGTTGATGCCAGCTTGGTCTATAAATGAACTTGTCTAACAGTCTCATGGACAGAGATTACAGAAATGTTCAGGTGCAAAAGGTTGGTCGAGTAAACAATACAAAAGCAGACATACGGACAAACAGTGGACAACTGCTTGTGTGATTTCAATATTCAATTTAACAATTAATGGACAACAACCATATTAATGGGCAAGTGGGTAATACAACCCATTTATCAGTCGGGCAAACAATTATCAATGTGGACATCCAATAATGGGTCTTGAACTTCATTATCTTCCCAACCCTTCTTCTCTTCTCTGTTTCTTTGCAGTAACACCTGTGCGAGTGGGTCTCTTCCTGAATTTTTTCCTGGAATGGCAGTGACGAACTTTGGCTAGACAAGATTTTCAATTGTATATTTCTTCACATGCTTCACTTTGGGCACAACGGAGAGGCTAGGAACAACCGAAGTTGGTCAGAATATGGCCATGAAGATCCACCTTTCGCTGTTCATTGCTCTTGTAAAACCCACGATTTGAGTTAGGGTTTTATATTTAGAACCGGTCGGTTCGACCATTATTTCAGGTTGAGTATGTTTCAGAATACGTGTACTGAGCCGACGCGAGTCGCGTATCTGAGCTTGAGGGTCATGCGTACCCAAGTATGTGATGATAACGTCATGATCATAGTAGAAAAAAAAAAGAGTTATCAGCATGTATGAGAGTATGTAGCTTATTTTTTTATTATATATAGTGGATCGTAGAATTTTTTTTAAGCCGTTTACCGCGTCGGGACGCGTTATGGGTAGTTTTGGGTGGGTTGATAGCTATAGAGCATATCATTTGGATGTTGTGATGTTGTATTACTTTACGCAAATTTTCCCCATTTTTCTAGATTTTTTTTAGAATTATTTCGATTTAGATATTATTCTTGACTCGAGTAGGAGTCAAGTCAAGTCTTATTTACATGTATGCCACCCAACGAGTTTATCACCCCTCTCGATACCTTCATCCCAAACCCTAGCCTCCCCATGCGTTGCCGCCGCTGCTGTGGTGCCACCCGGCCGCCGATCGATGCCGATCCCACCCACGACGGCGTCACCGTGCCACCCCGACCAACCCCGGCCACCGTCCAGCCGCAGCAACGCCGGAATTGCCGTGCCTAGCGCGGAGTCCGTGTTGGGTCGCGTCACCGATCCTACCACCGGCGACCGTCACAGTCGGCGTCCAGTGGCCGCCTCGGCATCACCTACCCTTCCACGACCTTCCCGACTGAAATCGGAGCCGAACGCCGCCCTGGCCGGCCGGATCTAGCCACCCACCACAGCCGCCCTTGTTTTTGACATTTTTCGGCAAGCTACCTCCTCCATCAGCCACATCGATGCCACAGATGCGTCGGGCTCACCGAGCTAGTTCCGATGGTACCTAATATGACCACTATCCGGCAAATAGATGTCACCAACGACTATCGCCGAAAAACCGTTGAAAAGTTGCCGAAAACTGTCGAAAAGTTGCCGGAAAATTGCCGGAACTTGCCAGAAAACCGGATTGATGGAATTCGCCAGGTCTTTTGCTGAGTTCATCTAGTCAATCCCGATCGAGCTTCAGACACCGTCGAGCACCGAATTCAAGGTTCAAGACGCACACACGACGAAACACTAGTCATTGCCAATTGCCGACGACGTGAGGTATAATTACCTCCAAGTTTATTATTTAAAATTGATGATTGTTAGACAGCATGCTAGGGTTGAGTAATTGATATGATAAATGCCTAAATATGGATGAAACGATGAATTACATGATGTGATTAAGAATGATGAGGATTAAGTGATCTAATGAGATAGATCAAGTATGAGCATGATAGTTGATTACGATGTAATTTAGAAAAAAACATAATAAAATTGGTATGAATAGGATGACTTAGAATTATATACACTAATGGTTGTTGATTTTCTTGTTCGATGATAATTGTATTGTGTGTGATGTTTATTGAGTTGATGCATCATTTAGTTAGCGGGCGTTAGCTTTTAGATTTGATGTGTAGGTACAGAGTAGGAGCTCGCCGCCTAGGCGCGATGACACGCTTGGAGCTTCTACCAAGTCCGTTAGGACTCATTTATATTTCACGCACTTTCTATTGTATATTTGATTTTGACTTGTAGAATGAGTTAAGTGGCGTTTTATCGGATCCCACTTAACTCGGGCCATTTAGCCTAACTGTTTTCTGGATTAATAACCCTCGAGGATGATATCCCTTGAGAATAATTTCGAAAACAAGATCCACAGCAAGCTGCCTTCGGGCCTATTTTATAAATCCCTTCCCAGGCCTATATATTTTCTATCAAGTTTTCAGTGAGACGAGAGATGGAGAAATCGACTACACGTACCATGAAAAGGATGCCAAGATAGTTAAAGCGAGCTTTGGATCAGTGCCAACGGAATGTTCCGTTCCTGAGGGATCTTGACAACTCCGTGTTTGAGTTCCTCACATTCGGAGAATGTAGTGGTTTACGGGTACTGTTTAGTATAGCGCATGTCATGACTTGTGGTTCAAAGGGTACTAAAAGCGACTGCCGGAGAGTACTCGGCCTTCGTGCTCAAGGCCAGGAGAAATATGGAGGTAAGGAGAGGGCTTAGGATTTGAGACCAGAAAATGAAGTATGAAACGCCGATTGAGGCAATAACAGCAACAGATCAATTAGTTCGGGATGCTACTGGGTCTGCAGCCCAGTGGCTCCTCAGTAGGTTCCCTTTAGAGAGTTCACGAGGAGTATATGATGTTTTCTTTCATATGAGAGTTTGCTCTCATAGCCAGGTTTATTATTAGTTATTTTTCATGCCGGTAACACTCGTTATTGACGGTTTTTGTACTATATGTAGGTGACGAGTATGAGATGGACGTGCCAAAATGGACGGAGGAGCAATGAAGTCTTTTGCACACACACATGTATTGGGTGACTGAATGTTTAATATTCTGTTTATGCTTTTATTATATTTAAACTGATGTGAGGTAATGAAAAGCATGATGATGCGATGATATGATTAAACGTTGTGGCATGACATGACAAGAAATATGAATAGAGGGCACAGGTCAGAAAAAGATGCTTATAGTAGATTAGATTTATGTATGAATAAAGTTGTTGATTTATAGTTATATATGTTAGCATATGTTGACTTGACAAGTGGCTCCTAATTGTACTTTTAGGGGAAACTCTGTCTGTTACATTTTAGAATTTTCATTAATTTAATCATAATGGTATTGGTGTGTGATTTAAATTACTTGTCATCCTATTCTATTAGGGTTTTATGCATTCATGCATATATGACAAGTCGTATCTTCGTCTTAAGACGCCGAGATTGGATCCGTACGAGTTGGATTCGGGTTAGCGGACCTAACCGGGGCCTGTAACATGCTGGTTCGGTTCACGAGCATGAACCGGATTTGGGGTGCTCCAGCTCCGTTTCTTCCTTCTTCTCTGGGGGGCAACTTCTCGATTTTTTCCTGACGGCAGCACCTTTGTACTCTAGTAATACACCACCTGATACGAAGATTAATTTTTTAGCTTCGCGTTGGACACCACTTTGGGGTGCGAAGATCCGCCTTCGCTGTTCACTGCTCTGTATCTTCCTTCTCCCTTCTAATCGATCTCTATACTACTGGCGGCACTTCAGCTCGGCAAAGCAGTGACAGAAACAAGGCATTGGGATGTCGACGAGACGACAACTTGGGGTAACTTTCTCCTCTCCGGGAGAGCAGTGGCGGTAGCAAGGCCTCAATCCTTCACGACAACAGACTACGTTCCATGGTATCTAGAATGCAAGAGGGCAGCAGCTTCTTCCTTGGACGGACGGTAGTAGCACCTTACACCAGCGAGGCAATGATCAGCAACTCATCTTCAAGCTTCATCATCTGACAGCGCCTTGGTGGAGCAACAACTCGATGGATCTCCTTTCCGGTGTCTCCACACCGAGCAAATCAGTTTTCAATGGGCAGGGCTGCAAGAGTCCGGCAATGGCGAGCAATGGCGTCTTTCCTCCTACAACTCCCTCTCAATGGCAACTTTTCTCGTCCTCCAGATTTCTCCAAGCCGTCCCCTGTTTTTTGGGTTATGAATAGACCAATGGCTGAACAGAGCAGCGAGACAACTGACGTATTACTGGCAATCAGGCGGCAATAGTGGTAACAAGGTTCCTTCTTTCTTCTTCCAATTGATCTCTGTTCCACTAGGAATGTTTCGAGTCCGGCGAGCTTCAAGGTAAGGACAGCATGAATCCTCTGTTTTTAATCCAAATCCAAATCCTATGTTTTCTGTGACTGCAGCGCTTCCTTCTCCTTCACTGCTTGGTTTTTTCTTTCTTTTCTTCTTTGTTACAACACCGGTAGGTAGGGTTATTCTCCTCCTTCTAGAACTTCCGGTGATAACTCTTGTCTAGTGGCGAGCTTCGAGAGTGGAGGGGCAAAACTTGGACCTACAAAACAATTAAACTCACTCCAAATCTTAGTGTCTTCACCGGCTCTGGCAACGTATCAGGCCATTGAGGACGACTCCAGTGTTGGATGGCTTCGACTGGGTGGGGGTGATGGTCATCAGAATAACATCTCCGGCAAGGGGCTCCTCCCAAGGGCTTCTCTTCTCGGCACATTTCACGGAAGTACTTCTTTTTTGCTCTCCACACCTTGTATCCATCCAGCCCCCGGCAATGCAATGATCGGCAACTTGTTTTCAAACTTTGGCAACCAACATCATCTTGGCGTAGCAGCAATTTATTCTTCGGTTGTGGCAACTTCTCTCAGCTTGGAACTATGGGGGTTTTGAACAGTGACCAGGAGGGCTCTCTTTTCTTCAACGTCTCAGCAACTAGCTGGTCAAATGATGTTGGGGGCACTTCAAGCTATGTGGGTAGGCTAGGGGTTCGCCGGAGTTGGATCTCCGGCGAGGGGTTCAACCCCTTCTCTGTCTTCTCTTTCTTGGTTCTACCTTCTCTTTTTTTCAATTCAACGAGCCCCCCTTCCATTACGTCGGGCTCGGCTTTTAGAGAGTTTTTAGGATTTTTTCTGTTCCGTGATTATGAGCAAGCAATTATAAACAATCCAGATTTTCAGCACGAATTCCCTCCTACACTTTTGAACGAACAAGACTTTTTCTTCGAGGCATTGAAGTCATCCACACGGATAAATACAAATCTCAGAAATTATCCAGGTAACCGAATAAATATAAATACCAAATTTATCCGCGTGACTTGATAAGTATAAATCTTGTGCAAATACTCTTATTTATATTATATATATAATAATAATAATATAATGCGTGGTCCCATCAGTACTTTTGCTAGAGTAATTATAAAATAAAAATTCACTCTGGAAGAAGCTCATTATAATTTGGCAAATAGAACACCCATATAAAATGAAATGAAAAATAGTTTCGAGTGTGATTATTATCTTAGAGTCTGTTTGGTTAGTATAAAATAAAAGTAAACTAGTTGATGTGGGGATCAATGCAAGGAGTTCGTTTGGAACTTATTAATAATATAATAAGAATATGCAAAATTATTTTCAAAAAATATTACTTCGTTATTTTAAAATATTAATATGTATTTAATTTTATTACAAATATTAACTAATTTTAATTAAATAAGGAAAAACTTTAATAATTACATTGATTTTTTTAATTTGAATATAATTAAAATTTAAGTTATTTCTTAATATTATATATATATGTAAATAAATAAATAATAATCTTTAAAATCTAAATTAAGAATGTGTTGATTAACAAATTATAATTCAAGTGGCATGCATATAAATATATTAAAACTTGTCGACATTTTTTAAAATTCCTAATTTGGGTAGAATTATACTCCAACTCCAAAGGATGGCTTGAAGACAAGTTTATTATTATGCTTCGATCTTATTATTGGACTCTCTTTAATTGTTCTAGTTATACATTTTCTAGCACCTCTAATTTATAGATGAAGTTGAGAATACTTGGTATACTACATATAAAATAAACCAAACAACAATAAAAGAATACCAATTCACTACTACAATTTGTCTTTTCAGTGTTGGTCAAGTTTGTGTCAAAAGAAAATGGTTGTAAACTAGTGCCCGTTTAACATCCTACAGAATTTTTCTAAGGACTGTGACCATCGGTCCAGTGTTTAACTTGTCGTTTGTTGTTGTATTGGTTTGAGTAGTACATGATTGGTCCAGTTTGATCGGTCAGGTGCTAGGAGGATCTTTGTATGTTGTTGTGGGCATAGGCATTAGGCGTGTCCGCGATTGAGTTTTCCTGTCAGCCCCAATTACCAAGTCAGTGGCTTGTGTTTTTCTCAGTTGTGTGGTGTAGGTTAGGGCCTTGTTAACACCTATTTTGTGAGTGCCGTGTGTTTGTGTCATGCTTGGCTTAGAGTCGTGTCACATGCATTTTAGGCTTACCTCTCTCTCTCTCTCTCTCTCTCTCTCTCCACCCTTCCCTCTCCCTCTCTTACTTTTTTCCCCTCCTTTTCTTTTTTCTTTCCCTTTCCTCCCTCTTCCTCCTTTCCTTTTCCTTTCCCCCCCCCCCCCCTCTTTTCTTCTTTCCCCTTTCTCTCCCTCCCCCTTTTCTTTTCTTCTTTTCTCCCATTTTTCTACTTGCCGATCCCTCTCCTCCCTCTTTTCCTCTCCCAGACGCTCACCCCCTTCCCCCTTTCTCCTTCTTCCTCCTCCTTTTATTTTCTCCTCCTTCTCCTCTCCATTCCCTCCCTCCCTTCTCCTCCCTCATGGCCGTCCCCCTCCCATTCTTGACCACCATCGCCATTGGTTGGTAGCGGCTGCCATCGTAGGCTCCTGTTATCGTCATTTGGACCCTAAGCCCCCCCTTTTCCTCCTTTTCTACTTCCCTTTCCTCCCGATCAAGGTACACCTCTTCTCCCTCATTTTTTCGTTTTATGTGCACAATTATGATGTTTACATGTAGATCTCCATGATTAGGCATGTAGATAGTTGGATCATCATCGTATCATGTAGATTGAGTAATTTTCTTGTTAATGTTATGATAAAAATATGATTTTTTTTGTTTGTTTTAATTTTTAGGTATTAATTATAATAAAATAATCGTGCCAACCTAAATTTTTAATATATACTGAAAAAATCTACTTAATGATGGTTGGTACTTTAAAAAGAGTACAATTTTATAATTTTTCAGCTGTGTTTGAGTGATTACATTTTGTATGCCCAGTTGATTAACTAATTAAATATTTAAAATAATAGTATTTTAACCCATATTTATTTGTGAAATGGTCACGGTGCAAAAATCTCTTTGCTATACGATAATTAATTTAATAATCTTAATTAACTAAATGATATAATATTATTTTATTGATCATAATCTTTAACTCATGGGCACGGGTTGGGTGTGATGCAAGATAATTGAATCATAATCTCTTTGCTATCTAGATTCTTGCTATGGCGAAATTATCATAAGTTTTAGGTTTAGATAATTGACCAGAAATGTTAAGTTACTTTTCATAATTTTATCTATATCTTATTCTTAAATAGCATGTCAAGTTTCTCAATTAAATTGCCCTGAGTCTTCTAGACATTATGATATCTCTTGTTAGATTTAAGTGAGCAGGTTGAATTCCATAAATAATTTCATAATGAATCGAGATCTCTATCTTATTTTTTGTAATTATTTTTTTAAGAATCTATTCAGTACGATTACACACTCAATATGTGGATGGCATGTGTTGTGATGATGTGTATATTTAATTTCTTGCTTTGTTGCATATTATGTCATTACTGTATCTAGGATTGTCTGCATGTCATTGATGCATGCATCATACAGGTTTGAGTAGCAGTCTATATTTGTTAAGTCATCTGGAGTCAAGCTTGTCGAGTTAGGATGTGGAATTTGCCTCACATGTCTATTAGGACTCTTCTTTACTTGATCTATTATTTGACTCTATCGCAGTTTTGGTTGATACTGTAAGACGTTATTAGTGGTGTTTTATTAGATCTCATTACTTACAGGCCATCTTACTGAGTTTTTAAATTAATAAAACTTAAAGGTTGGGATCCCTTGATGTGAATTTCAAAAATTATGTGATCTAGATCAAAAGTCGCTTTAGCACTATCCATGCGTGTGATGGAAGTGTGGTGCCCACTGAGAGGCCCGGTCAATACCTATCTAGATCAAAAGTTCATGTTCGAGTATTTAAATATCGAGTTTCAATTCGAGTCGAACCGAGCCGAACGCCAAATGCTTACGAGCTGGCTCGCTCGATTAGCAGCCTTACATGAATGTGCCCATATATATATATATATATATATATAT